>JZLH01S0237007.1:0-39203 GCA_001188425.1 Eucidaris tribuloides | reverse complement strand
ATTCATGCTTGGGGAGAGGGTAGATTTGATTGTTTACAGTTATTTAACTTTAAGATTTTGACCATGTTTATGTACATATATTATTGAACAATTCAGGGTTCTAAATTTGTGAACCTACACAAATATAAGTACTATGAATGCTATATGATAATTAGTATTTTGTTAATTTACAATCATTTCAAGCATGCAAGGGCATCTTTTCTGTATTACTAACAATACGATACATTTTCAAGGTACTTACAGAGAAATGGGGATAGACTTGTGATTTCTACATTACAGAAAATATCAAACACATTAACAGCACAAGTAAGGGCGCTTTTGTGAATTTAAAAGTATGGGTGCTTAACGTCTTATTGATTATCCTTTTACTTTGTGCAATTTTAGAAGACCTGACTAATTGAAATGGTAATGACAGAAAAGCTGAATAAAATGGGGCAGTGACAGATCAAAACTCACCTTGCATCAATGGACTGAGCAACAACTCTGAGACAGCGGATAAAAGGCACCAAGTCACGACCTAGTACGAAAAAAAAGCAAAACACAACCAAAAAAAAAAAGACAGACATTTTGTTGAGCTGGAAACTAGTATGCTATTCCCAGATACTGAATTATTTAAACATGCACTAAATATTAAATGACACAATAAGATTTAAACTACTACAGCTAAGTACAAACCAAAAAAATCTGTCTAAAAAAAGAAATCATTCAAATTCATTTTGTAGCACAATCATAGGCCATGATTTATTCCTAAATAACAGGGACCAGTACACAAGGAACTCACCAAACAAGTTGATCTTCTGTCGAATCAGCTGGGCAAGCTTGCAGAAGAGACTGAAAGAAATGATACGATATACCATCATTGTTTACATTTCAAATTTGATTACTTCAAAGCTAAAAAAACACACCTCATTTTCCATTAGTTTAGATTATGTTGAAAAGGGTAATAATTTCTATGTATGAAGTTTTGTGATAAACTGGATGTCTATTTTCTGTTCCCTGGATGATTTAAACATAAGTACGTTATTATTTTAAGGCCTAAATTTTCTTGACATTTAAATGAATTTCAAAACATGTACTTCATTACAGATTTTCATTATATGCTTGTTTTTTTTATGGGCTTCTGTTTTTTTATCATTTCATTTCAAAGTGAACTAATGAATCAAGGAGACATTCAATCAATTTTGAACAAAGATGGAAACCAAATGTAACATTTATTCATAATACAAGTGTCAGTCTAACAATCAATAGAATAGGTGGTGAAGTATAGAAGTGCTATCATAGGGATTTTTACTCATAGCCATTGGCAAATTTGACAGATTTCATGTTTTGTAGGGAAGATGAGCAATTAAATGACAAATTCTGTTACATGTAGTAAACTACTGCTCAGAATGTGTTGAACTGCAATTTTTGTATAATTTTCAAAAAAAAAAACTCACAGGAAGGTATTATTACATATCTAAATTACCCTGACTGATTTAGCAGTTCCTAATAACAATGCATCAGAGAGAAAAAAAAATGTGACATTTCTGTGCGACATAAATTTATGGTCAGTAAATCTTGACTGCTTGCCAAATTCACATAAATAATCACATGTGCACATGACTTTTTTCAACCTAATAAATTATGTTAAACCAAAATGAAGCACAGATGTGGGAAGTTAATTTATATCTAAATGTTTGTGTAAATTCATGTTACCATAGACGTTGAAAAGCTAAATTACAATTCACACTAAATTTTATAACAGGTATATGGAACAAAATAAAAAGTTAAATACAAAAGGAAACTATTTTCATGCTATAAATAAGTATACCCTCAGACACCAATTCATTCACAAGACAACTGTACTAGTTGACAATACCAGTAAATATTATTACACATAAACCATGGCTCAAATACTATACTACTGTATTACTGTGCAATTACTACATTGCTGAACAGGTATACATACATGTACAATAATGTAGAGTATATTATGACAAGAGAGTATTTGATCAGTTAACTTCAAATATATGTATTATTTGAAGTACACTCTATAACACAGAAAATACAATACTGTTATAGCATTCACTGGAATTTTGAAATATCCTCAGAAAGCAAATGCATACATGATATACATACAATATTACCTAGTAGGTAACACACATACACAGAAATGTTAACCAGAAAACTGCCCTTCCATCTCTCTGCATGTGTAGTTCAAGTTCTGGACATTTAATTTCAGTTTCATTTTTCCCTAAGCACATTATCTTGAATATTTACAAATATTGACACCATCCCACTTCATTTGTTCATTTTTTTGTGGGCAGGCAAACTACTGAATATTGCACCTGTACTTGTCTACATGCAAGATGGATGAATGACTGGGAGAAATAAAATGGATTTAACCCGTTGGCTACGGGAACCGGATGTGCCCTGTGTTAACTCTATGGGATTTTAAGAATCTCGGAGGCAACGGGTTAAACTGACCAAAATCTGGAATGTAATCCTTGAGTGTCATATCTCCAGAGAAAAAAATGTAACAGAAACCATCAAAAACAAACACAAACAAGCATAAAACATGTATAAACCATGATGGACACAAACTAAAGAACAGGCTACTTAATGACAGATTTAGGAAGTTAGTCTGACAA
The DNA here is from genome assembly GCA_001188425.1 of Eucidaris tribuloides. Classification (NCBI taxonomy): domain Eukaryota; kingdom Metazoa; phylum Echinodermata; class Echinoidea; order Cidaroida; family Cidaridae; genus Eucidaris; species Eucidaris tribuloides. Next base: position 36,573 of record JZLH01S0237007.1, on the reverse strand, counting down.
CCAGAATTAAAGTATTCAGGATCTGGACAAACACTTGTTATTCCTGAGCGTCATTTTGTCACAGAAGAGGGTGAGAAATTCCATCAAAATGAGCAAATGCACATAAATACCAGGGACACAAAGAAACCAGAGAACAGGACACTAAAGTGACATGTCAGAGTATCATATCCTAGATTTGGACCAGTGCATACCACTCATAAGTGCAATTTCCCAAAAGAAGATAGTGAAAGTATGCTACTAAAAAAAAAGACATGCTTAGACAAACACAAAAACAATAACTTAATAGAGATCAGACTACTAGTTGACTAACAATATGACATGACATGCAAGATATCATCTGACAGCAAGCTCACCTTCCTACCATTGCCTTCTCCACATGAGATGCATAAGGCATTATAAGCATCTCACTACGGATGTTAGTAGTAATAACAAGAAGAGATTAGTTTCCTTGCAATCAATGTCAACAAGGCTGGAAAAATGCAATCACTAACTACTCTGATAGAAATATATACTTCTTGAAAACACAATTTACAGTTCAAAGACATGCAACATACATTTTAGTATGCCTGTACAATACTTTATAGATGGCCTGAGCACAAAAATATAGGTTCATTATACGCAATTCTTGTTCTTCTGATAATAAGGCTTAAATTTTCTGCTGCATTGCATTAATAAGAATGGAATTAAAAGTATTCTTTTGTGTCTACTGAAGTTTTTTTCTATATCTGATATCAAAATGTAGGTTATGGATCAAATTCTCTCACAGCAAATAAAGACATAGACATGGTGTTAAAATCACTCAAATTCATATACCAGTTCAAAATTTCTCTTGAATTTATGTAAATTTTAATGTAAATTCCACAGGTATGATATTTGTGTTATAACTGGATGGCTTTGATGCAAATAGTTTAACAGGACAGAGAACAAATCAATTAGGACCAAGTGAAGAAAATAAATGGGAAAAGTGACAGGAATTTTTCTGAAGAGAATTATTACAAAAGGAGAGAGAAATATAGGATAGGGAAATTTGAAATTATTAACTTCTTATCTACAAAAGACTTGCTAGATTGCTAGGAATGTGTCAGAGTACAATATGTTTACATTGTTCAGAAATTATGTCTGTCAGTGATTATATTGGCACAAGTACTTACAAATAAATTATATTCACTTACAAGTAACAAATGTCAGTCTTTGAAAAGCATCAATAAAAATGAATATCCAACAAATTTTATTTCTCATGTAGCAGTTCACAGTGATGAAGATACTGATTTATAATTGTTACATGACCATCATCAGGAAATTACTACGGGTAGTTAAAGGTAATAATATTCAAATCTGAACTCTCTCAAACATCACTTAAATATTATACTACTACAAGTTCATATAATAAAACAAGCATCCATAATTAATTTATTATTAACTACAACTGAATAACTCTAGCAATTCTCCCTATCGCATATAGCCGATATCAAGCGATATCACATCATGACACCGATATCTGATCGATCGCTCTTGGGATGTACACTTCCAGTTCCGGTAAATCGTACAGTCAAACGCACAAAACACATCATTTTGAACCTCATCAAATTCGTAATATTAATACCTCATACCCGAAAAAACACAGATTGACCTGATGAACAATTTTCGAGAATGTCTGTGTCGCGATCAAAAGGACTTTCTTAGTGAAAGAAATGTTCCTACGACTGGTAATCAAAAGAATGAATTCGGAACTCTCGCCTGGAAAGCCGCGAAAGTTTACCCCGTGAGAGAGGAATGCCACCTCGCGCACGCCAAGTCAGAACGCGAACGCCAGTGTATATGTGTGAGGACAGCCGATGGCTCCATTCATGACCTAAATGGAAGGGTTATTATATGGACTAAGGACGTGAAAAAAAATATTATTCACAAGATTATAAGAAAGATTTTGACACGATCCACAAATACTTTAGTGTTCCATATGTATCGCACTTGCTTAAACTGGAAGTTTATTTCCCAAAAATTGAGGGTCAAAAAATTAGAGCGCCACATGCGTTCAGATTTGGAGAGCTATATGCGATAGGGAGAATTATGGGTTGTCCATGTTACACAAAGTCTGAATTTCCCTGTCAATGTATAATTAACAGCCTTTATGGAAACTTTTCATTTTAAAACCTTCAAAGTGAGTTTCCAGATTGTCTGATTTCTTATCTACAAAATGTCTGCAATGCACATTTTTATGTTATCAACCATTTAAAACTGAAAACGAATACTTTAACCCTAAAAAGGCTCGGGGGGGGGAGGGGGCAGACGTTTCGCACAATATGTCTGCGACGCTCGAAGCAGTTGCCACGGCGTTTCATGATCGAATGTCGTGCATCTTTTGAGACCAAATTTGCGACGTCCGGGTACGAGGTTCCGAAGTTACATAACATTTTGTACTTGCATGTCACCCCAAAAATCGCTCAAAAACATGATTTTGTGTACAATTTCAATACAAATTGTGTTTTCAGCCAAAGTTCATAAATGTATGATTATTTTTAATTTTATTGATTGACATTAATTAATTTTGTGCTGTTTATGATCGCAAAAGTGTCCCCGACAAATTTCATCGAAAAAACAATAGAAAACAAAAGGTTGAAAAAACAAAGAAATACATAAGAAATTTGAAAAAACAATAAAATACATAGGAAATCAATTTTGATTCCGGATTTTTTTCAAGTAAACTTGCTAAGAATGCTAAAAAGAGTGTCCAGACCCCAAAATTAGCATTTTTGGAGCTTTAATTAGTGATTTACAGCTTAATTATGATTTTATGCATAAATTAGCATAATTAATTAATATGAAATTAATTCCGGTTGATTAACTATACTGTCTTGTAGATTACGTGATGGGTAACGTGCGTGCCGATCGACGGCGAGATCGTCGGGGGGGGGGGGGGGGTATTCCGCCCCCCCCCCCCTCGAGGTATAGCATAGCCCAAAAAGCCCAGCCTGATTAGGGTTAATTAATGTATACACACTTCAAAGCTGCATACGGCAGTTAAAATCAAAACTACATGCAAATTGAGAAACAGAACCTTGCTAAATCTAAAAGTTATAACTGAGCCCCTACATTGAGTCCCGAGTTGAGTCGAGTCAGCAGAATATTATGTCACAAATCAAGTCAAGCCTTTCAAAAGTTCAGACTTGAGTTGGCTCAAGTTTTTGGGGGGTGTTGACTTGAGTTGAGTCAAGTCAGAAATAAGCAGATAAGTCAAGGATTTTGATTTCTAATTCCTACCTGGAAACCATCTCTTTCTCTTTGTTGGAGGATCCACCAGATCTTCCGGCTTGGGGGGCGTTGGGGTCGGCCACAAAGTAGGAGCTGTGAGCCTGAAAGTACTTCTCGATCAGCGGTAGAACAACCTGATGGTAAAAAAATATGAGTCATACTAATCCACTGAGTACAAAGCTGTCTGTGCATCGTAAGGGCAAAAATGATTTTATTGAGAGTTTGACAATGTCATGTAAGTCACTTTCTACTATAGGCAACAAATTCTTACAAACTTTGTAACTGTTTCTGTGATACCTTGTACAGTTCATCAATTAAAAATAATGTTCATTATAGGCAGGTTCTTGATTCATCTGTATGTATGTTGAATATATTTTACATTAGTCACAATTTCAGAAAAGAGGGCACTTGGAGATTTATTCATGAACGATTTTCTCTTGATTATAACTTAATACAACACTGTTTTATGTTAACAAATTCTCAATCACTTGGTTAATATATCACATTGAAAATATATGAGCTTAAAAGATGTTACTGTACCTTAGCAAAGAATTTGTATCCTTTGTCATCTTTGTCTTCCTTCTTTCTTCTGAATGCTGCAACATGAAAAATGAAATAAAATCATGAGTTTAAATGAAAATGGAGAAGTTTACTGAATTAATTTTTGGTCAAGGTTAAAAGGGGAACAACAGGATTGGACACAGTCATCAAGATGGGCAAAAGATTCAGAAATCAAATACACTGTTGAAGGGTTTTCATAGTGTATATGTATGCTAAAACTAAAGCATGTTTTGCACAACTTGTGTCACAGGGCTACAAGTTACCAGTGGCATCACTAGAACTTTTTAATGGGAGTGGGTGGCAGCGCTCAAAATACATGGGGGCTTGGGGCGATTTGCCCACGTAATGCAAAAAAGAGCCCTCAAAACGTCAAACGAACCTTTGAAAATGTCAAAAGAGCCCCCGAAAATTCCCATAGACACAATGTAAATTGTAGCCAAATTTAGCCAAAAGAGCCCCCGTGAGAAAAAAATTATTTTGAGCCCTGGTGGGTGGTACCCGGGGTTGTGCCTTTTGCTCAGACCATACACCTCAACAACAACAACAAAAAGCGTCCTCCGTTACTTTTTTTTACCTTGACGGAATCCTCTACCTACCCGACATGCAACAAGTTGGCAAACAAAGAAAAAAGTCCTCCATTACAGAATCGCAAATGACCAGACAATTTCCCAACTAATTGGGAATAAGGGGGGGGGGATTTAGCAATGCCCTTGCAAGTTACATGATGCAGTCAAGTTTCTTTCTTACCTCCCTGGTCTCTCCTCATGGGTTTGAGGTTGTTTTGTGACTTGTCAACGTAGTGTAGTAGTTTGTCCAGTAGGTTGTAGGCAAACCTCTTCTCTATGGTGCTGTGGCCTCGGATGATACCATCAGCATCCATGGAGAGGCTATGTCTGTCAAGGAAAGACAGATAGAGGAAACTGATTTAAGTGTGGATTCCACTGAATGTAGGTCCCATCAAATTTTTCTAATAACATTTAATAAACCAATCAATTAATTATTAATCAATCTTTAGATTTTATAATTTAGCAAGATCAATTATGAATTTGCTGACAGACAATGAGTTAAATCTGCAAAACTCATGAAATTTATGATTTACCAAATTAAAGCAATTATGAGAATACCAATAAAAATTTGAATGGGGTAGGCGTTAAGGGACAAATAAATGCAAATTGAAGGATTTATTGCCAAAAAACACCTCTGTCTGATAAAGTACACATTTTGGACAAGTATAAATTACAGAAACATAGAAATGATGTGTAGATTTTTTTTTAAAGCAAACCTTCAAGCTACAAGTTTATATTCCCTTTACAGTAAACCACAGGAAAATCATGTCATCTCTCATTGAAGAAGGCCAACATTTAGCAGCGGGTCCAAGGTATTAAACTGACTGACTGAAAGAAAATTGTGAAGTTTCTTGAAAATAAAACAGTGAACTGTAAACTATAAGTGAATACAACATCCAAATTAATGAACTCGAGGATTTGAAAATTGGCATGATTCTCTTATTTTTGTCAAAGAAATTTATGAATTGAATACCCACATTTTTGCCCATGTAACTGAACCTCAACATTTATTGTCATATTCTCATGAAATAATAAAGATTACAAAAGTTATGTTACATTTTCTCTCAATTACTCTTTAATAAATTCCCCATGTTTGTACATAAATCACTATAGTTTTAGAAATAGTTGATCCAATGCTACATAATGTTTAGAACTTAAACACGAACAGATTCCTTCATTTTAAGTTTGTGTCTGAGCACACATCATGCATGGAATATAGGGATATGCACTTCATAACATTCACAAAATAATCACAATCATTCTGACAAGGATAACAAAAGAATACAAACTCGGGGTAATGTGAAGCCACAGAATTCAGAAATACAGAACAATATTGTGGTATGTAATGGGAGATTACTTATTACTGAACGAACATTCCACATATGTTTGGAGGTACATTTACTATGGACATACAATAATCTATTGTTAAAATACAAGACCTCCAAGTCAAGTACAATTCACTATATTAAAAAATACAAAGTTCTGATGATGGTATTACAATTATGGCACAGCCATTAGGAATAAAGGCTTGATATCTAATAGCTAGATTTTAAGAAAGACAAAAGATGGATAAATGAATAAATTCTAGATCACTCATTTAGAATTTTGATCCACAGAGTGGTTCATGATTGTTAAATGAAATTGAGAAATAAAATCTTTGAGCGGATTACATGTAGGTAACACAGTGTTTGTGTTGTCCATCAGAAGTAAACTGTAATCTTCAACTGCAAGAATCAACCTAACTTGAATGGATAAAGTCACATAGAAATATGAATAAAATGTAGCATACTTGCTGCAAAAGAAGAAAAGTGGATTTTTTTTTTATATTACTGGTTCTCTGTAAAAAAAATCAAAATCTTACTGGGATTGAGTGGTTGTGTCATTCCAACCAATACACATAAATATGATGGGATGAAAAATACTAATGGCTTTGGTGGAAACAAATATTGCACAATTTTAATGAGGAATGTGTTATTCACCCTTCACCAACAGATTTTGTACTGTACATATATATCAAATGTGAGTTTGTTCCTTCGGAACATGGACTATTTCTTGTGTTCTATATTCTACTTCTACACATGTATACACAAGTATCAGTGATTCCGAATGATTTCTACTCAGTGGCTCTTTTATACTATAACTATTAGTTCAGTGTGACATGCATAAACTCCAGTACTGCAAATTAAGAATAACGACACAGATTAACAACACCAACCAAATTTGACATCCATGCAAATCATACACATACTGGTAAGATGATATTATATTATTTTACCTCTTAGCTTCCTCTTCCTCACTGTTGAAAATACATTTAGAATATGCAGAATAATATAGATAAATATCTCCAGTTTATATCAATGATTGTTATTCATTCTAAATATATGGAAACACACACATTTAAAGTATGGATATTCATTTCATACAGACTTTATAAGTACCATTTCCAGCTTGAGTATTACAAACATTTAACAAATAATTACAGTCAGTCAAAATCAGTTTTGCAGTAAGATTATTATCCCTACTTTAATTTCCATCATCATCATCATCATCATAACCACCATCATTCCAAAATTATCACTACAAACGTTATTTTTATAGTACACACATCCATTTACACTCTAATTATCTTTCACTGCCTGATAATTATTTTTCTTTCCCCCAAATACTAGTACATGTACTGTAGGGTGATATTTGAAACATGTATTTGATAACATTCTTTTTATAGGAAATATATACATTGCTTTTGAGCTAGCATGTAACAAATCACTTAAGACTACCCCCCCCCCCAAAAAAAAATATATATATATATTGATCGATTAATTTAGATGTTTGATTATAGGCCTTTCAAACCTTTCAATCAAAGATGATCCTGTTTGAATAACAGACTGCTAAAAGGAATTATCTCAAACTCTCATCTGATTAACAAAGATGTAGCTTAGGATCAAAAGGCAATGTATTATGCCATCCATCTGTGGGGGAAACCACTACCGTCATCACTTCATAGTGAGATGGTGTGTAGTATACTTTGGCAGTCTCACCTGTGAAGCCTGTATCCATTGACCTGCAGGAATTTGAGCAGTGATTGTGCGATGTCTCTATCTTTCTTCTTCTCGCTGTCAGTCAGGATGTCAAAGGGTACCAGCTGTGGATGGCAACCACCACCTGATTGCAAATAAAACACACATGGAATATCATATGTCATGGGTGAATGTACCACATGATTATAGCAGTCACCATCGATGAAAGACATGATGGTACACTGTTGTCTATTGATGTGTATTTGCTTTGTATATTCACATAGCTAACTAGTGGAATTAAATATTGAAAATATTGTTATTATACTGTAAAAATTAAGGGAGGTGTCGGTTGTATCTTTGGGTAAGGCACTTTATCCTCATTACCCTGTCCCTCGGATAGGACGTAAAGCCGGAGGTCCTGTGTTGAGACAGAAACTCAGCAAGTAAAACAACCCATGCTCTTCATCAAAAACAGAAAGGTGAAAACCTGGTGTTGTGGTCACATACATATATCTACATGCCTATCGGTTAATGGGGCTGGGAAATGGTGATCAAGTTTGCGTGTTTTAGTCCCTGTCATCTGTGATGATGGCAAATAAATACAAATAATAATAAATGGAAAACATGTAGCTGAATTCCACAATTACAAAAAAAAATAATCTTTTATGTTGTTGAATTCAGAGTGAGATAAACATATTTCAACAGCTTACTGAAAGCATACACTAAAATGATAACAAAACATGTCTCATCTTACCTCTTATTTCCATCTCTGTTTTGATCTTCCTTGCCCAAACATCATGTGCATTCTCTGCTAGACGCTCTGACATGTTCTAGGCAACAAGAAACCACAAACAAATAATGTAAACTAATAAGAATGATGACTTGAAACATCACTACAAATTTTCAAAGTTTGATTTTCAGGTTTATATTTTCACTTTAATTCTAGACAGGGAATAACATTCTCACCTGCATTTCTCTTGTGAGTGTGATGTTTGACATGTCAATGGGCCTTGGATTGTATCCATGTGGTGACTCCATAGCTCCCTATCATGAAGAAGTAAGACAAACAAGGATGTAGTGTCTTATAAAATTATTGACAAACGATGGTGTTAATAATAAAAAAAAATATCAGTCATTATATTACTGGTAAGTGCTGAATGTATCTTTTCACTGGTGTCCTTGATGCTAGATGTAATTATGCATACATCTTTACATTACAACCGATTTCAGTTCATTCATGTGATGATCGGGATATATCCGCTGAATGTCCCTGATTGATAGGGTGAGTGCTCTGGAGACTATCTGGTACACAACTCACTTCATTACTAGTGTCTACATCCAATTGCTTGGTGGCTATTAGTCACAAGATTGCTATGCCTGCAAGGTCTGTGATGTATAAAAAAATCTCACATTCTTCTGTTACATTGCCTACAATCCAATTCATTTCAGGAAATGGAGCCATAAATTGGGTAAACTGTTGCATGCTAGAAAACTTGATATGAATACATGTAGTATGAGCTTTCAGGTAAAATATGTACACACCAGCTGTAAAGTGATGTATAATATGAAGCACATTGGTCTCATAAGGCTAATTACAGTTCTCATGATTGAGATATTGGACCCCCGTAACAAAATATTGCCTTAGGGTTTATACAGTCTACATATTGTTCCATAAGTTTGGCCTGAATTCCAAACTTTAAAGTAAGTTATGTGTTAACAATACTGTTAAAGATATATATCACAGCAAAATTGAATTATCAGCACTACTACAATACACTAGCGATGTTTGATAGCCTAGTAGTACTACCCTGGGAACAAGAAATGGCATGTCAACCATTAAGAGTTTTACTGTTCAATACAGAAAAAAAAATCATGACTGTCAATAGTGACACTGCACAGTAGTAGCAGAAGTTAATTTAATATTTGATATGTACGTCACATTCACAACACAGCCTAATTAAAAGACTGACATGTATTTTAAGTTATTTTTCACACTCTGCTGCAATTGAACCTAAACCGAGTAGGTCTATGGGCCTAACTTGAGCTTAAATGTAATGTAGGTCAGACCCAGATCAGATATTTTTGGCCTTTTCTTTTTGGTTAGTAATCCAAATATTCATAGAGTAGGTCACTGACAAATAATAATTTATGAATGTATGAATGTACATTACTAAGCTTTGCATGTGTTAACACAACAAACAATTAAAGCAAATAACACTCGGCTGAATATGAGTGAAAATTACTGACCTTTTTCTCCATACGATTGATGATAGTTTCATACTGCGGCAATAAAAAACAAACTATTTGAATTCTAACTTAGATAGGGTAATCTATGTTATCACATCATATGCTAAATAATAATTATTCAGAAACGTCAATGTTCTCTGTATTCAACTTACGACAAATGTTGACAGAGTTCACTGCCTGATTTATCCATCCCACTATGCCACACCATCCCACTATACTACACCCACTATGCCACACCCATCCCACTATGCCACACCATGCCACTATACCACACTCATCCCACTATACCATACCCATGCCACTATGTCACACCCATCCCACTATGTCACACCCATCCAACTATGCCCACCCATCCCACTATATCACACCCATCCAAATATACCATACCCATCCCACTGTCACATACCATCCCACTATGCCACATCCATCCAACTATACCACACCCATCCCACGAAACCATTTCCATCTCACGAAACCACACCCATCCCACAATACCACACCCATCCCACTATACCACGCCCATCCCACTATGCCACAACCATCCCACTATGCCACAACCATTCCACTATGCCACACCCACCCCACTATGCCACAACCATCCCATTATGCCACAACCATCCCACTATGCCACACCCATCCCACTCTGCCACAACCATCCCACCATGTCACACCCATCCCACTATGTCACACCCATCCCCTATACCACACCCATCCCACAATACCACACCCATTCCACTATGGCCCATACATCCCACCCTACCACATCCATCCCACTATGCCATAGCCATCCCACTAACCACACCCATCCCACTATGCCTCATCCATCCCTCTTACCAGACTAGCCTTTGATAACCTCATGGGTCTATGTACCCATGATTTCATCTGAATGTCCCACCCGCCCCCACCCACACCCATCCAACTTACCAGACTAGCCTTTGATAACCTCAAGGGTCTATGTACCTATGATTTCATCTAAATGTCCCATCCGCCCCCACACACACCCATCCCACTTACCAAACTAGCCTTTGATAACCTCCTTGGTCTGTGTGCCTGTGACTGTTGTTCTGAGGCTTTACTTCTCTCAACGGTCCATCCCCAGGCCAGCAGGGCTTTCAGGCTCTCACGAATGGGATCTCGGTATGAATCCTTCTCCTGAAGAGGAAATATAAAAAAAGATTGAGATAAATGCTGGTCTATACAGTACAATATGGATGTTTTAGCACTGCATTGATAATAAATGAAGCAAAATCAGATTTCGTTAAGTCTTAATACATGTCAGTGTTTACAATATAACTAAATTTTGTTGGAAGTTGAAAATTGTACCTTAAGTACAAGTTTCAAAGCCTAGTTAATCCAGTGAACAATTTCAAAGATCCCCTTTTGTGAGCATTTTCTAAACATGAGAGGAAATAGGCATGGTTTTAGTTTGATATATAATCTTGAAAAATTAACTAATTACATAATAGCATGAATGAATATTGACCTAAGCCTCCATACATTTGTGTAAAACGCTAGAGCAAACTATCACCTGAGAATAAATTTAAACAGACTGCTTCAAAATTCACAATCTTTATACTAAATTTAAAAAAAATCAATTTCATTGCTTTACAATGTTACAGTGTATTTGAACTCACTGGAAAGAAATACCTCATCATCATCACCATCATCAATATCAATCTGTGCAAATAATGAATCAACAGTAATATTGTCAGTACTTCACCTTTGATGTGAGGGTTTTGTATGGCCTCAGCATGACGGATTCCTTCATGGCAGCATTCTCCATTTCTCCATGGGTCCAGCCTGCATCAAACTATCAGACAATGAAAAGAAAATGACAGAAAATTGATAAATTGTTGTCCGACAAAGAGAGATTTAGCATGTCAAATCATTCAAAACACACAAATATTAATGTAACAGATTAAACAGTTTACTTGCACTCACTGTTTTTGTGCCAAATACAGAACGTACAAGTGCAGACCCTATTCCAATTTAGTTTCACTGCTCAAAAGGACAGGTTTATGTAATTTAATCATGCTTTTATAATTATTCAGTCAATATCTACATTACAAACAAATAGTTAAAAATATTACCATTCCATTGAAAATATTGTTTGGTTTCATGCTATTGACACACACACTTCAGTTGAACTCGTCCAGGACAAGACCACAGTAAATAACATCTTATATCAGCAACATCCCAATTATTATCACCTATAACAATTGCTTTTAACAGTCAATATTTCCATGTAGTAGTATATACAATTAGTTAGCTAAAATATGACTATTTCCGTTTTTTGTTTTGGTTGCAGAATATTGACTGATACTTCAATTAAACTTGTCCAGTACAAAACCACAGTAAATGACAGAAACTTGATTCCATGAGACAAACATATTAGATTAGCAACATCCTGATTATAAGCAACTACATGTATATAAGAATTGCTTTACCATGTAGCCTAACATTCATATCAAAATTTGATTCTCAATATGGAGACAAGATTTACCAATGCCAGTGCCCAGGTGTCGTGAGCATGTTCTGCAAATCTGTCACTGAAGGATAACAGACTCTCATTTAACAAGATCCTGCAGAGAAAAAGACAATAAGAGAAAAAGGGGTTCAAGTCGTAAAATTAATTCACTGGAATATATTCTTATTATCATGCTTGCAATCAATAGTTCATCTTTTCTGAACAGAGTAATATGTATCTCCGTAAAGACAATTCATATTTGAATGCAATTATATAGAAATGAATATCGACAATGATTGCTAAATTGGCTACATGTGGAAGATATCTAATGCACTACAGCTATCATGAATGCAACAATGACACAGCTTTGTTATGTTCTGACTGCAGGCACCTTGAGCATTTGTTGATGGATATGTTGCATTTTATAATTGGAGTCATCATCATTATTATTATTATCATTATTTTTATCATTATCATTATCATTATCATTATTATCACTATTATTATTATTATTACTGTTACTATTATTATTATTATTATTATTATTATTATTATTATTATCATTATCATTATTATTATTATTATTATTATTATTATTATTATCATTATTATTATTATTACTATTATTATTATTATTAATTGAATGAAAGAGATTATTAAGAGAGGTGAAATAAGGTATAATAGATTTTTCATACGTCACTCTCTGTATCTTAACCCTAATTGGAGTTGGGGGGGGGGGGGCCTCCCCTCGACATTTTTTGCGATAAATTTTTAACGCGAGAAGCTATGGCCGCGATATTTCATGACTTTTTTCTTTGAAGTCTTGCGCATCTTTTAAGCCCAAATTTGCGACGCCCGGGTACCCGGTTCGCGAGTTATGCATAATTTTGCACCCGTGCGTCAGACCCAAATTGCTCAAAAACATGATTTCATGTACAAAGTCAATGCAAATTGTGTTTTCAGCTAAAATTCATAAATGAGTGATTAATTTTGCTTTCATTGATAACAATCATTTGATTTGCTGCTATTTATGACCGAAATAATGTCGCCGACAATTTCCATTGAAAAAACAATAAAAAACAAAAAGTCGAAAAACAAAGAAATACATAAGAAATTCCAAAAACAATAAAATACATAAAACATTTTGATACCGAATTTTTTATAGTGTGCCTCCAATCAGAATCTCGCAAAGAGCCTTTAAACAAAAAATGAGCACTTCAAGGACTTTACTTAATGATTTACAGCCAAATTCTAATTTCATGCATAAATTAGCATAATTAATTAATTAAAAATAAATTTGACTAATTTTTGAACAATCAAATATACAATTCTGTAGATTATATCATGGGTGACGTGTGTGTCGATTTTCATCGCGTTCGCGCGATCAACGGCCGAGATCTGAAGGGGGGGCCTTTAGGCCCCCCGTCCCCCCCACGTCTTTCCAGCCTCCAAAATACCCCAGTCTAATTAGGGTTAAGATTGCAACTGCTAATCTTTCATTTTAAACATTATCATTATAGTATTATTAAACACTATTTAACATTATTATTATTACTAATATCATTATCATTATCATTATCATCATCATCATCCTTATTATTATTATCATCACTATTATCATCATCATCATCATCATCGTCATCATTACTATTGTCATCACTATCATCAGAGTTATCATCATCATCATCATTATTTCAGAATTTTTTTTAAAATCTTACTTTGATGTTTCGACTGGTTTGGGTTGGTAGATACCATCAGCATCAAAGCAGGATTCCCTGACGTAGCTCTCATCATGATAAGACATGCTGTAGTCTGGAGGCAGGGCACTACCAATGGCAGTCAGGCACGGCAAGGCACGGTCAAACATCTCCTCATCGTAATCCTAGTTTGTTTAAAAACGGATATTAAAGAGGATCAGGCTCACTATTCATTGAGTTCCTCAGTTATTACACTAGTTTATCCAATACCAGGGTCATAAGCTCATAGGGGTCTATTAGTCATTGAAACAGAATCACTCTTTATACATGTCATGAAAAACTTATTAATGAACCTTACGACGAACCACGGACCTACGTGTATTAAAGGTTAGCGACATGATTGGGAACACTTGAAAATGCCTCAAGAACCAAATGAGTTGAAATATACACCAACTATACACTAGCAGGAGTGGATCTCCCACCTGGGAGGATTTGTCTGTAATTTGTTAACGTAAGGAGAATCAAGCATAAACATAGAAGTATCTTATTTTTTTCCGGGGACGATAAAAAATAAGCCCCATAGAGAGCCACACAGCAGGTTTCCGTGCTACGAGTGATGTTGACATTGTTTATTTTAGAATGAGTCAACGTTTGACTACAAGATTTTCACAGGAGAATCCTTGCATAGTTTTCTTGATTCTAGAGTAGTTTCAGCCCAAGTTGAGGACTACCCCCAATCATGTCATTTACCTTTAAGGCACAAAACATTCATTCTAATCACCTGAAATTGTAATGCTTGTTTAGGTGTCACACATTTTAGTAATTCCACGCTGTCAGCTAAGTGATGACAGACTGAAATAATGTTCATTTCAGAAACATTCTAGTGAGAATTCAAATGGAGGACACTCACGATTTGTAATCAGTTGGTTAGCATATGTACATTTACATTAGCATAATACAATATAACAGATATTGCAATGAATATGGAACCTGTGAGAAAGAAAACCTTTTCTGTAAATCCTCATATTGCAGAAACTATTTTCAAGGGAAAAATTTCAGAAACACAATGTATCATTGCATGAGTGTTCATTTTTTGAGAGGGTGACAGTTCACATAAGTTGAGTTGTATACATGTTAACTGTGGACATGTCACTGTTTTAAATTGAAACCTGGATATTCACCTTGTCAGCCAGGGCATCAAAGAGTCCCGTGAATAGCATCATGGTCAGTCTTTTCTCCTCATCGTTGGCAGCACCAAAGGTGCCCCACCCACCACTGCTACCATAGTAGGTCACACAACGCTCATAGTGAAGCTGGAGGATCTGTCATGACAAAAAACAATAACAGTCAAAGCTGGTCCATCAGTGGCATTGCATTGGTGTAGCCAAGATATTTCATCATGTGGTGCCAAAATCATTGAACATAAAATATTAAACACTTGTGAATGACTACATATTATAGCTAGAATTAAGCTTCTTCTGTCTGTAGGTTTTACTGCAGATTTGTTAACTATTTTGGGGGGTTCTTTTTTAATTAACCCATTGCCTCTGAGATTCTGAAAATAACACAGGGCACATTCAGTTCATGAAGCCACCTAATTAAGATTAAGAGGAGGAAGCCAATGACCATTCTTGACACCTCACCTTTGACATCATTCAAGGATAGACAAATTATTATATTATATTTTGTATTTTTTGCAATAGGATAACACACATGGAAATAAATTTTACATTTCTATGTTTTTTAACCATAGCACTATTTTGACAAACAAAACTTTAACTACAGCCTATTAATTGAATAAATGATTCATCAATTTAACTGCCGGTACATCGCTATTTATTTACTGGAATTGGTTGGAGTAAAGTGCAATGCAAACATTCTTGATTACAAATAAAGCAGACACAGTGCTCATCAAAGTTTTATGACTATATACACGCAATAATAAATGCACCTTTAAGGCCACATAAGTGTGTTCAGCTAATGCAGGCACATCGTTGATGAGTTTCCGAAGTAACCTCTGCATCATGGAAGGCTTGAGACTCCTGAAGAATGAAACAAAAATTACATTTTGAGGAGAAATTAATTTACTTTATCATTTTTACATTTGTGGATTCAAATATACAGAAATGAACATAGCCTTTATGCTCTAAAAGAGACAATCAACAACAGTCTCTCAATGCTCAAAATTTCATCTCTGTGAATATTTGATGGCCTGTACAAATTGTCAATGTCAAAAAAAAGACACAAAGAAAATTTGTTAAAAATTATAGGACAATTACTTAAAATATTCTGCTTTAGTCCAAGAAAAGTAAGCGTAGTACAGTATAAAAAAGTGCTGATCTGTATGTAACACAATATTAAAATTTCAAATTTTCAAGAAATGATACAATTCTTTTCATGCATGAATTATGAAGACAATAGACAAAGCTAGAATATTAAAACAGAAAAAAACATTTTATCAGTATGGAACGTTAATACAGAAAACAAAGTAATAAGGAGTCATGAGACTATACCATCTGTTGGTTCAATCTATTTAAGCTTCTTTAAAACAGGTAGAACAAACAGTTTTTCTTGGACTGACCCTCAAAACTCACCTGGTCAGAGCTACAAGGAAGTCGGCCACCGTCTCCCGCTGACCCCTGGTCAGTGACCGACAGCTGGCCAGGCGGTAGACGGTGTGGAGGGTGGAGTCCAGCAGAGAGGCATACTGGTCAGCGTTGGCAAACATGGCACTGTGTCGGGTCAGCAGGGGAAGCACAGAGTTGCACAGGTAGCGGTTCAGGGCCAGGGCCATGTCGTGGTCATGGGTGGTGGGCTGGTGAAGGAGGAAGTGATTTACAGTATAGCATCAAGTGTTTGAAACAATTTAATTGGTAAATATTTGTTAGTGGATCTTGTTACAAGTGCAGATGTCCTCAAAATAAATACAAATAGGTAAAAAATTTGCAAGAATTCCTGCATGGAATAAAATCTGTACCAATCTAACATGATCTAAATTCAGATAACCTTTCTTGTTTTTATTGTGTAAATTATGTTATTTGTAAGATGTGTACTTTATTTGTATGAAATTAACCCAAATACATGTGAAATACCCATGCAAAGAAGAGGACAGATTGGAGAACTTAAAGGGACAAATGTAGGTCCCAACATCAGTAACATAAGTTTCCATATTACAAGCAGGTTAAAATGAAGAAAGTTACATCTTTTTACGAGCCAATGACTAAACTACAGGTAATCTGCAACATCATTGTTTCAAAATCAATCCTTTTCAGACTGTTAGCAGACAGCATCTGTTTGGTACTTACAGTGTCCATAGTGGTGGCAGCTCTAAGATCTGGAAGGAAGCCTACTTCTAGCAGTTGGAAGAACAGTTCTTGGTTGGTGATACCATAGACCCTCTCAAGGAAGAGCAGCATAGCCTCCTTATGGACTGGTGTTAGACCCTTCAGATCGGCTCCTAGAGGCTTACCAGCACCATCTAAGGAGATCCAAGGTGATTAAATTTACTGCTGGAATCTTACTCAAGTCTATGTACTGTCTTGTCATTTCAGATTTGTTGATAATTGTCCTAATAAGCAGGTGTTGTTACTATTTTTAACTTATTTTTATTTCATTTGCAATTTGCTTGATCCAATCAATGCCATTCTATCAAGTTAAAACTGTCCTGATCCATATAGTATCAGGTGTTTCTGTAACCCTAGACCAAATGACTGCACCAGGCAGTGGGGGGTTTATAGTTCTCTGGTAGTCCCATGCTTGAACTTCCCTACCCCATCTAGATATCCGAGCACCAGGTTAGAGGCAGTAGGTACCATTTTTGTGGTCTTTGGTACGACCTGACTGGAAGTTGAACTCGCAATCTCCTAGTCAAAAGACAGAGGCTCTACCAACTAAGCCTGTTCACCGGTCATTCTACCAAGGAACCCATATTTTAAGTAAGATTAAGATTAAGTTATTGTATATTTCAAACATAAATATCATTTATCAAAGAGTGGTGATGGTGTTTGTGTAAAAGTGTAATGCATCAAGCTTTTAAGAGGGCTGATTTTATATAGAAAGTGATCACTGCAAAGAAACCGTCAACTTCACACCACAAATTAAATCCTTTTACATTACAACAAAATGAAACCTACACCGTGCCAAATAGTTTATGACTGCAACATATGCTTATGCCTCAATTGGTAAATTTCCCCATAATCACTCTATCCAGACCTTCCTTTGGTCAAAATTGTGTGCTTTAGGGCAAACTTACAATGCAGGTCCTACATGAAGTACATGTAATCAATTTCAGTATCAAATTATCAACTACATGTATTTATGCATAGGGTAGATCATTCTGTGAACAGTGTGGAAGGGGTTGAATTGATTCAAATGAAGGTATCATTGTGGGCCTGTGAGATAAACATTTTTCAAACTATTTAACTTCATGATGCAAACAAAATCTGTGAGAAAACCTGAGGACATATCTATTGTGATACAAACACTGCAAAAAAGTGCATAAAATTAAATCAAAATACATGGAAAACCACCCCAACACAATTTAGGCAGGCACAGAACAAAAATTACCCTAAAATAATTAACACATTTATGTGCATTCTCTCTTCTATTTTGCTATCTATTATATTCAAGGTAGTGGATCACAGTGCAAAAAATAAAGTGCATTGCAATTTCAAGCTTTGTCCAGACTAGTCGTATGTGTTGTTCATTACTTTTCTGTCTTAACTATCTCAACAATTTTACTTTTTTGATGAAACAAACAATTTTAATGAAATGAACGTTTGTAAGCTTTGCATACTTCTGCTACCAGAATTCTGATATCAAATAAAAAATTTACTTTTCTGTTACTTTCATGGGCAAAAAGCAGATTTAACTAATTTTTGTTTGCTAAATGATAATTTGTGGTAACATTTCAGCCAGACCGATTCACTAAAACCTGTGGTGCAAATTTGAAAAGAGAACTATGTGCATCTATCTCAAATGTGTCAAGTTTCTCAAAGAACACTTTTAGTTTAAAGGGATGTTGTGTTGTAAGGTACTCCTACTCAATCATATGGAACAGGTTAGATCTGTGGTGCAAATAGAAAAGGACTGAAAGAAAACAAATGCAAACTCAACCTGTGTGCATTTAGTGTATACCTGAAAGGTCTTCTAAAGAACTCCAAGAATAAACAGGTCTAAAAAATAAAAGATGAAGGCACAACAAGCCATGCACCCACCGAACTCACCGTCCTTCTTCTCATAGATCTTTTGCGGGGATGGGAGCACAAATTTGAGATTGAGCACACCCACCAGATCATCCAGGGGGACAAGGCTACGTAGGATAGCCCTCATCCTCTGGGGCTCTGTCCTGCCCTGGGAGAGGCGGTTCTCGTCGGGGGCACAACGCCCCAGGAGATCTATCAAGGTGGCGTAGAACGTCAGGATGGCGCCACCAGTGTCCACATCATCCTCATCATCACCCGACTCAACAGACCGACTGAAAAGGACAAAATGTAATACAAGTATTTGGTTGAGTACAGAAACATTTTCTTCAAGACATTCACTCAATTCAATTTCAGTAAAAATATGATTTTTTTAATTCTGTTATCTTCTTTTGATGTTAACATATTGAGAATTAGCTCCTGAAAATGTACACTAACACGCCATCTTGAAGCTAATAATTACAGATACACCTTCCAAAATTGCTGTTACTGTCAATCTCAAATCTTCATCTATTTGTAAAAGAATATGGTGACTAGAAATTTCATTGAAAGTTCTTTATGTGAAAATCAGGAAGCAAATTAGAAGTACATAATTAACGAGTCAATTGTTTAAACACATCTATGTCTTCAAGACTTCATGTAAAATATGGCATCAATCTTGTGACAATCAGATGACATTATCCATTAAAGATACCCAGTACAATCCTGGGTGTCAAGTTTACCTCTTGCTACCATATGTGAGCCGCTCCGACGGTAGGGGGCAAAAGTCGCAACGGACGAAATCACAGAAATCGCCAAAAACCAACCCATACCACTATTTTGGTGATTTTTTTTTTATTTCGGTTTTGAAAAGTTTGATATCTATTCTATCTAATGTGTGAGTTTCAGCTTTGGATTCGAATTCTAAATACCCCAAAACAGCGATTTTCCAAACCCTTTTCGACGGGTCAAGTTGTCGTTCGAGTGAACGATCGTCCGAAACCGGGTTGCTAAGGACAGTGTCACGTGACATCGGCACGCGGCGTATTTCCAGTATCCTATCTTTTTCACAAACAGTATACTTGGTGTGTGACTGTATGCGTGAACGTGTAATGCTTTACTTTTTTAATCAAACAACATGAATGAAAATAAATTCGAATAAGCTCGGGAGGGGTACTGCAGCTACTCCGTGTAGAATTTCTATTGATTACACACACCTCCCCCCCCCCCCCCTCCCCCATAATCAAGCGCCCGAGTGTCCCATGCTTTTGACGTAGAAATTGTTTGGAATTCTGTTTGATTTCGGAATGCTATAGGGAAATTTTAAGAACAAAAATGCGTAATCTGTCTTTCAACAATCCAGTGCCGATCACAACACAGATTTGTATAAAGTGGACGCTACCTCAGAGAGAGGTGTGAATTATTTTCGTGCCTTCCTTTTTACATTGGTTTGCATCTCAGAGTTGAGATAATTAAAGAAAGTATTGTATCTTGCTGAAAGTGAAAACGGTGAGTGTTCTCTCTTTCAAGTTAGTTTGTTTGCAACTGTTTAAGTGGATAGTACACAAACAACTATCAAAAAAGAAACAAAAGACCCGGATCTCGGCCAGGCATTGCTACGCGTGTTAATCCCCTGTCTATAGAAAGCGTTTTATACGTCTTTTGTTGAAGGATGAGAGTTACGTAAGAAGCATAAAAGGGTCTATGAGAAACTTGCATACCCATACTACATAAGTTAAAAAAAGAACCAGTAGCATACAAGGATTTCATGTATTGCTATGGAAGTATTTTTATTTCTGCTATTAGAAAGGTGGTGTGTTTGAATTATGAAAAAATACAGAACGCACGATCTTACACAAATTATTATTGGTTCCCAGACTTAACAAATAACGATCTCGCATAACTATTCGTCCTCTGCAATTCTTACATGACTCAAGTGAAAGCTAAAAGTGATGTTCTCTCATTAAACTGGAAACAACAACAAAAACTGCCGTAGGTATAATTGCTGCAGCAAATGGCTATACAGTGACATACAGCAAGAACTGGGTTGTAGCGTTAAATTTACATACGGTGTTTGTGTTTGTTATTCTTTTTAGAACTATTAGGACATCATCAATATCAAAACAATGAAAATACTAGTTTTCCATAATGAATTATATTAAGATTGATTAAATTAAAGATTGCTATGATTGTAGCGACACATTTCCGCCGAATGGCTGCAGATTAGCGGTAGTTCCGTTTCACATTGTCACATTCATCATTAAACTTTCCACTGTAAACATTAATAAATGAACTTGACATTTTGCATACAACTGGACAAAAGTACAGTCTGTCACCATGTAAATTTTCAACTTTTTTGATGCAGGTGAAGCCCCGGTTGCTAAGGACTTTTTAGGAATTATATCACTAATTCAAGGGCGCATCCGCGCGAGACTGAGTTTGAATTCATGGTGAAACTTTAAATGCCAATTTCTCCGTTAACTTCCTTGGCGCGCAGTCTAAAAATTGAACTTTCGATCGCGTTTTTCGCCCCTTTCCTTTTGCATATATTTCAAGTGTTACATGTCATTTTAAAGCTAAGAATATGGAGATTTTGAATCAAGCAAAAAACAGAAAATGATTTTTGCGACTTTTGCCTCCTACCGTCGGAGCGGCTCACATATATTTCTTGATTCTAGTATGATTCTACAGGGGTCATTTAACTCCACAGGGAAATTGATTTGCAAGGGTGTCTATTCCTGGCATTAGTTACCTTGGAGCAATTATGGGTCGACTCTCTCCATCCTCTTCACTGATAGCCATGGTAGGGGCTGTGATGAGGTATCCTTCCTCTACTGTATCTGACAGGTCTATGGCTTCCTCCATGGCAGCTAGCAGACCCTTCCCCTCTCCTCGGAGGGCGGGGCCCAGGCATTCTGGGTGCCTGATCAACATCCTGACTGTCAGGTTGGCATTCTCTTCCACAGTTTCTCCTGAAATGCAAACACAGCATGTTGGACATTTTAATGTTGGATCATGTATAGTACGCATTTGGGATATGAAATAGATTGATCATCCCATCCAACTATCTACACCTACATATATTCATCCTTCCATCTATTCATCCATCTATTAATCCATATATCTATCCACCCCTCCATCCATTCACCATCTATCTGCCCTTCCATCTATCCTGCCATCCATTCATCCATCATTCCACCCATCAATGCATTAATCATTCTTAATCTATCTATCCAATAATTTTTGCAATCAACTGCAACAGATCATTTAACGGATTAACCTTTTCCACCCATTTCCTCCTGATCACTAAACAAATAAATAGGCTACTTCTCATTCATTTTGCAAACGTAAGACAAGTTACAAGTATTTTTTTACACATAGATGCCAAGTCAATACTCATTTGTGCATATGTACCTCAAGTAACAAGTCAATACTGGCACATGTAGTTGCAAGTCAAGTCAGAAAATAATCACTCGAGTCTAACTCGAGTCTCACTCACAGAACATAAGTCAACATTTCTACCATAAACCTACCATTGACCCAGACCGCATGCCTCATGAAGTCCAGGTATCTCTCCCCATCCAGGGGGTCCCAGCCAGGGAGGGGCTTCCCCATGGCTATCAGGCGGGCATTATCCTGGACACCACACAGAGACAGGTAGTTGATGACCTTCTCTAGGTGGTGTTCTCTCAGGGCCAGGGCTAGTTCATTGTTGTCCATCAGAGACGCTGCGGCCACATCCAGCGGGCATGAACCTCGCAGAGATGGGTAGGCTAATGTTTGGACAAGATGGAGACCAGTGTATATGTGAGTCATTGCTGGTATATATAGATGACTTTGCATAACTCGACATTGCACAAGTCAAATTATCGCTGATGTCAAATATTTTTGACAGTTTCAATTTGCTCTGTGCTTTTTCAATATGAAGTTTTTCTTTTAAGTCATTATTTTTTCCTCAACTTTGTGAATGTCAACACATTTTACGGTCCCAAAGGGAGCAAACATGTATTAAATCATTTGCCTAGGTTGAAGTGGCCACAACTGTCATTCTTGATTGACTGACCTTTTGATCTCTGCCTGTCATGACTGTAAAGGTATCATAAATTTCCCATTCCCTTCTGCCTTTCTCTTTTTCCCCATACATTGGTACAGTCATGATAGTCTCCATTTTCATATACATGTTTCTTCATCTCTAACATAGAATTGTCTGTCACTCAAATCAAAAGTCGACATGATTTGTGTGGTTCCCAGTGATTTGACTTAGGCAAAGTTGACTGTACAATACCTGATTACAAGCTTTTACCTTAATTCTAAGCAGTGTCATAATTCAGTTGCCTGAAGTAGAGGAGGAGGGGAAAGGTTCCTTATTCCTTTAAAAAATTATTCTGGTTGTCATCTTTTTTTCATAGCTTGAAGGCACATTACATGTTTTAAGTGATTACACAGAACTAAATTTGGCAAATTTGTGATGGTTAGTTGTAATATTTACTTTGTTTCATGAAGCATTATAATCAATTCAGTAACAGCCCCATTTGAATTAAATTTGGGGGTGTCTACCAAGCATGCCACCCAAACTGGGTCTCTGGGTTGATCTTATAGTATACTATTGGAAAAAGAACTGTTTCTTAGTTGCTGTGTAGGTTGTACTACTATCAGGCATACACTGCATTCAGGTACACTAGTATTATATTAGTAAGATAATTACCACTTGCATTGAAAATGATGCTTCGTTTATTCAGGAATGCCACGTAACATATATTGTAAAACTGAAAGTAAAAGATTCTGTTTTTTACTTGGAAATGGCACATAAGCAAGAGAGAAAAAAAAAATGTTAAACTCTTAAACTCAAGAAGATCTATAAACAAAATAGGTTACGACTTGAAAGAGAACGGAGTAAAAGCTTAAAGCAAGCTATAACAAGTGACACAACTTCAAAACATCACTAGGCAAAAGAAACATGCTAAGAACACAGCATGCAGTGCAATGTAATGTAATCTATAAAATCATACAAACAAATAAACAAAAACAAACAAAATACCAATATCTGCATCTCAAAATAAAGAAAGTATAGAGGAAAATATCAGAAAGGATATCAACCTTTAATTCTTTATCAGTTGCTCTACTTCTTGGCTAAATGTAAAGAACTGAATAATCAGCAAAGCTCATTCTAATCTGAATATACATTTTCAGTGATTTTACACAATGGGTAGTGAAATAAGGAGGTTTTTTAAACAATACAAGTTGAAGAAGTCTGCAAACTTTCTATTCATAATGCACATGAAATTATAACCAATTATAGATATAATCATTTCAACAACATAAACAGTTTGAAAGAGTCATAAGGTATTTCTGTTACATTTTGGTGGCTAATAATAACTTGATTTGCATGGACATTTACTTGATAATCCAAAGTGGTCAAGTTGAAACATGCTATTTATCCCAAAAGTGTCATGATAACAAACACTTATTGAATTTGATTTATTCCAAAATATATGTACGTATTTTTATTCAAAATAAACTCTAAGGAATGATAAATTGGGTATTTCTGTTTTATAATTTGACTGTTTTCATTTTCATTCTTTTCCACCATTATCAACTCATTTTTATATTGAAGCAATGCTGATCATGATCATTCAGTCACATACTTAGGAGTACTCACACAACCCTATGAAGCCGTGATCAAGTAGATAGTTCAAGTTATCAAACATAGCTTTCTGATTCTGCCGGCTGGTGCGACAGAAGTAGCAGATGAAACGGCAGCAGCTTGCGATCAGTTCACGGGCGAATTTGACCTTCATCTGATGAAGACATGTTCCAAAGAGGACCGAGATGCAAAATAACAAACAAACACACACAAATTCCACAGCACGTCATGAGAGAGAACCATTTTTTAATACCTTCCGACATGCTGGTGTGATGATTATTTCTTTCCCCTCTGCATGCCAGGTCAATTCAAATATGAAGACCATGTGACTAGGCAATTGTAGGCAACTCAAACTATTGAATATTAACCCGTTGGCTATGGGAACCGGATGTGCCCTGTGTTAACTCTAAAGGATTTTCAGAATCTCGGAGGCAACGGGTTAAAGTGATGAGTGTAATAGACAATTTTGACTTCAATGAGATTTTCTCATGAAAATTGTTTTTTTACTGGATAAGGGACATTCACTAAAAAATGAAATGGTGTATTGTTCACTGCAGAATGGAAACCTTCTGAAAATATTTTACAACTTTGACAAGCCAAATTTAGAAATTTGAGTGTATGGTGGCCCAAAATAGACAATGATGCCACATTATTGAGCTAATGAAATGAAAAGACTTGAAGACTTATTCTTTAGATTGCTTGTAGCCTTAAGGCTGTACTTTCAACAGTATGTTTGACACATATTACTGCAGATTACTTTCATAACTTATCCTAACCTGTTGAAAATGAGAGGCAAGATATCTCATCACAAGGTCTATGGGAAATGCATGTTAAAGCAAAATCAAACCATCCTCAAAGGGTAAACAAACATTTTTTCCTCCCAGCCATGTATGATGGAAATAGAAAATGTGGCATAACAAACCTCCATGGTTAAACAATTTCCTATTGAGCATTGATGCCTCATTAATCAAAGTAAACAATTATTTGACAGAGAGGGAAATTTAGTGCCACTAGGCAAAGAACTAATTTGATATTTTGAGTAATGCCACCCATCTCAGTCACATGGTCTGTCACATGCTATTTCAGCGATAACACCTGTGATTCTGACATGATCACATGACTGCTATGACATGAGTTTACTTTGCACATCAAAAAATGGCATGCATGAGCAGTCCAACTCTTTATGATACATGGGATGATATATGGGTATCTCAACTTGTGCAGGAGATGCACACATGGTGAAGGGACAGTCAAATGTGTGCAAAAGATCCACGATAACACAGTAGCAGCTGCCTTTAACAACAGCAACAGTATTTTGTTAACCCGTTGGAAACTAAGTACGAGATATCTTGGGTTGGGGTCTATGGAGAATGTGTGTTATATTCTAATCAAATCGTCTCCAATGGGTTAACACCCATTCTCCTCTCTTTCAATCACCCTGTTATCTAACCACATTTTCTTCTGTGCCATTATTAGTAATATCACTCACAAATTATGACCTACAACTATGTTATCTAGAAAATCAAAGTAATAACTCCAAGGAAAATGGGTGTGTTATATTTTTATTATAAGACACCATAAGTAGAGGGGTAAAAGCTGACGAGTAATAAACATTTGTGACCCACCACAAAAGCCACATAAAGTCACAAATCAAATGCAAACATTTGAAAATTGAAAAAACAGGTGAAAAACATAAATCTTAAAAGCATTCATACAATGTATGTTTGATGCCTAAATGATCTGCTGTTAAATTTGAATACCCCCTAAATATAAGGGTATAATGTTTCTGCTTTTTTGCTTTTTTAGGGTTTGCAACTTTATATTGGTTTTGTTGTGATGAGTCACATAGTTCAGTCATTAAATTCAAAGTTACATGAGAAGAACAAATATGAATGGAGAAGTGTACAGAACATTCCGTTATTCAAGTCAATGTGCATGCGTTTAGTGTGAGGTGAAGAAAATGCAGCACGAATACAGTCCAAGAGACACGTCCATCAGCCTTCTAAACATTATGGGTTTTCTCACTGGCTTTTATTTTTTCTTTCTGTATCTTCATGATCACTTACAAAGTCCAATGTCACTCTGTTCTAAAAAGTATGCGATGTGATCGAAGCACGCCATCTGATTTCGCCGGCTGACACGACAGAAGTAGCTGAGGAATCGTGAGCAGGCGGTGATGAGCTCACGATTAAAGTCATCCTGTACATCCTGTAGATGTTTGGGGTTTGGTAGTCAATCATTATGCACAACATGGGATTTGTTTGATTATGGCAGGTAGTCTACTTGTACCACTTTTGAGTTTACATCAGCAAAGTACTAACACGTAAAGCTTATTCAGTATTATCACTATTCTAACCTTGCGTCCTAAATAAAGTCTTGATACTGATTTTGATAATATTCATAATTTAATACATCTTTGTAGCAATCAGCAAACACCTGCTTCTGCATATTGTGAGTAGAATGCATATTCACCTAGCCAACACAATAATGTAGTTTAATACCAGTCCTCCTGTTATGAAAACAAGTTAGCACCTCCTGTCATATATCCAAAGGTTCAAAATTGTATGCTTTGACAGATTTTAAAACTATTATTCATGCTTAAAAGTCCATACTGATCAAGCACAAAAAGTTTCATTGGAGTTTTCAGAAAATGGGCAGAAGTTTCCTTCTACACACCTTCTTTATAGATGAGGTACATTTTCCATCACAACAGTTAATCCTGCAAACATACACATAAATATGGCACACTCATCCACCCCTCTTGGTTATAATGTATAACTACATTTGATTGGAGTGACCCTGGAACCAGTTCCCACCACATATATTTTGCAACATTCTTACACTTGGGGAGTAAATGCTGACTTAAACAATGGGTCACATTATGAATTTAAACCTTTTATTTTTGTCTTTACTTGACGCCCACAGTACACTTCAGTTTTTTTTTCAAAACAAAGTGTAGATCTGTATGTGGAATAGAGTATGGAAAGAATTCAACATTTTCCTGTGTACACTTTCTAGGGGAGGAAGGGGGTCTTGAAAATGTACTTTTAGTGCAGTTGGGAAAAATGTTGAGAATCATGAATGACCCCTACTTAATAAACTTATAATCCTTGATATTGTTATTCCCCCCTCTCACCTGGTTCTTGCTGCTGGTAGCCCCACCGGTCCCACCGGCCCCTGGGGCCTGGCTGGTCACTCCTGTGTCCTGTTCACTGGTCAGTTGGACGGATGTCTGGTGTTTCTCCAGGACATTGACCATTACATTCATGACTGTCTCATGGACACATAGTGCACGCATCAGGTCAGGGTGCTGGTAGAAGACCTTGTTGTCTGTTAGCTCCCTAGATTTGGGGGGAAGGGGGGGGGGAGGGGGAGGGAGAGCAGAAAAATATACCAGTTATTATCATAACCACAAATGATTCATCTAAGTGGCAATGATTTCAGCATTTAATTGTATCACCTGATAACAATTGTACTCACCATATATTATTTGATCTGAAGTAGAATTGTTTTCAGTAACTATTTGTATCTTTTGATTTGGACAAATTATCAAAAGACCCAAGACATATTTATGACATTTGTGTCACCTTAATAGATACATGCATATGATTTGTATGAACCTATTGGTATGCAGATATATGTTATGTGTCTGGAAAGAAACACTCATAATCTACTTATAATCCTAATTGATATTAATTCTATCCAACTCTATCTGTTTGGAATATAAAGACAGAGGAAAAAAAACTGCTGATGATTTTACTGTCAAAGATTCTTTTGGAATGAATGAGATCTCTACTTATGATTTGTACTTTACCATTGCTGGATTTCAGATAGATGCAAACAGGCAAGTATATACATAAAAGCTGCCCATGTGATCTCAAGATCAGAGTTAAAATCTTGACCTTTAACCTTTGACCTACCATAAATGTTTGATGAGAGCCTCTTCCTCCACTGAACCCATCTGAACGGTCAGCAGTGACCTGATCTGACCCAGAGAGGTCAAGAGGTGAATGATGTCATCGCGCTGGGTGCTACTGACGACGTAGGTCTTGTTCAAGGCACGGCACAGCTGGAATGTAGAAATGGACATGGCAAACTTGTGTATAATGCAGAAACTATGTACACAAATATGGTCATTCTGAATTAACTATAATTTAGAGCAGCTGACAAAATATTAGCATTGTCATCTTTCTATAATTAACCTGCTGGAGACAATTTGATTTCAATTTAATGCGCATTCTCTATAAACCTCACCTCCAAATATCTTTTGCTGAGTCTCCAATTGTACTGTACAATTTACATGTATTATACAGCATTCTGTGGCATTGTTATAACAATGCTAAGCGTTCTGCTACGTACATTTTACTCTGTGTACAATAAACACTCAAATAATGCATAATTCAATTTTATAGGGTTCAGCCTTGAAAGGTCATTGACCCATGGCTGTTCCCTTCCACATTGCCTCTTTAAATTATGCCTCATTCTTGCTCAAAAATACTTCTCTATGCAAATTTTCAAGTAATTTATTTATGTTATTGTGTATTCCATTTAATTTTCTTGACTTGTATGCATCTACATTTTTTATGAGATGGGGAAAGTAAATTTGACTTTTAATTTGAACTGAATTTGAATGTCATATACATGTCATACCATAAATATCTAAAAACATATATTGCCTTTAATAGCTACACCACAAAAAGGTTATAACTGGAAATATATGACCATGTAATCAATCCTTCAGGCACTCACCTCTCCCACTCCATCATACTGTCTGTGTAGAAGTTTGAACATCTCTCTGACAAGAGTGGCATCTTCTATGTGTTTCTCCTCAGCCCACTTGATCATTGTATTGGAGATCAGGTGTGACAAGGAGTCTACAGATAAACACACAATAAACTGTATATGAAGATAAGCTGCAAAGGTTTCACAACAAATTGGAAAAGGTATTGCAATACATTTGAAAACAGAGAAACAAGTCGAAGCTCTTGTGGGCAGTCTGGGTTAATATTTACTTATATGGTTTACATTTATATCAAATGTTTTATAGGAAGGAGACATAACTAATTTAAGAGTATCACAAAAAAAAAAACAAGGAGTAATGAGCACAATTTATTCACTGCAATGAAATTAGTCCATTATAAATAATGTAGTACTATATCATGAAAGGGGCTGAATTTGTTGACAAACACTCCCCTACCCCACCTCCACACTGCACATGGTCCACACCATTCTAATTTACGAAGAAAATTAGTATTCACAGAAAAGATAGCCTTTGTAATTTTAACATTCAGCAACAGAAAATTTTATGGTAGGGTGTGAAAATTTAGTTTACCCCCCCCCCCCTTCCAGGATTTCAAGACTTGCTAACAAACTGTTTGAGTTGGGTAGAGTAACACCTCTAAACCCCTCCTCCAATAATAGAGTACCAAAGTACTGATTCAGAAATATGTGTGTACAATGGTGGAACCAGGTGCAGCACACTGCAACTGGTGTTCCTACTGATAGGAGAGCAGCAGTTGCACTGTGTTTTGGTTTATCTGTTGTCTCCAAATATTTCCAAACTAGTTTGACATCAATACTTCTGCTCTCTATGTCCCTATGGTTGACATACCACTAGAGAACTTCTCCTGGAGTGTAGTGCCATGTTTGTTGGTGTCCTTCCTCCTGCCACTCAGCCAGGCCAGGAATCTCCTCAGCAGGGATCCCCCATCACCACTATCCTGCTCCTGGGTCTCATGCACCCCACAATGCAATGCCAGGGTGGTGTGGAACTCCTGCAAGACCCCCCTCAGATCCTCCCGACACGGGCAGGTACCGTTGTCGGCTTCCTTGAAGTTGAGGAGCATGCGCATCTGGAAGGGGTATGAAGGGGAAATTTGGAAGTACATATTTGAGCTTTGAAAGCAATTCTGTGTTATGTGAATGTGATTGAGAAGTTGTACATGTGGGCAAAATTATTTTATCTTCCATTCCAACATGCAAATGAAAGTAGTAAACTATAGATTCTTTATTTAACTGTATTAATGCCAACTGGAAGCTAAAATCTTAAATTTTCACAATCAAATTGGCAGGATCTGAAATTTAAAAAAAAAATGCTTTTTTCTTCAATAACCCGTTGTCTCTGAGATTGTGAAAATCTCAGAGAGTTAACACAAGGCACATCTGATTCATGTTGGCAAAGAGTTAAGTTTGATAACTTTTTTTAAACTCACATAGTGCAGGAAAATAGAAGTTTTAACAATGATATGTACCTCAAGGAGATAATTTAATTATTCTTTTCATTTACCTGTTCCTGTGGTGTTGATCGGAACTCTCTGGTCTTCTTGGCAGCTATGACAGGAGGCATGTCTGTATTTCTGACTTCTATGAATCTTCTGAGTTGATCCTGCATACAAATGGAGCAATAACAACTTCAGATTACGATCTGCGCCAATTCACAACTGCATCTACACAATGTATTTGTAGCCATTTCATCATCACCATACTAAACAATTATTGTCAGAAATGCCATTGATTTTGAAAAACTAAAACATAAACAGCAATGCTTCCAGTCCAGCAATTCATCAAAAGTTTTATCAATATAGGCATGTCTAGTCAAAAATCTTACTTGGGATTCAAGTAACTATAATCATATAGTTACCACTTCAATGCATTGAGTGTGATGCTCCCTCACAGTATCTGATTATTCACAGTCACAGCTTACATGCACACATTATGTTTATTTGACTCTACAAAAAAAAAAAAAAGTGACACACTGATATAAACATGTTTAGTGTAACGTGGCTCTTAACAGAAAATCACCTTAAACATCAACATACATTTTGAATACATGCATGATTGAGTGACGTTTGTTGGTGGGATGATGCAGTATGTGAGGTAGGATTACACCAAATTGTTTAACCCTCTCAGTCCCACTGCAACATAACTCCATCGACTTTGCATGTGATATTTTGGGGGCAGTAATGAAAGGTTTAAAATACTCACAGCTTGACATTCAGCCACAAAATCATCAGAGAAGTTGATGATGGACTCGACACGATGCCTGAGTTGACTGTCACAGAGATGTTGGAGGAGGAAGCACATGGCAAGTTTGACAGGTTCATCCAGCTGCATCTGGAGGAGACCCACGGTATCGTTGATGCCTGAAAAACAAAACGTTGGAAAGAAGATTTGAGATCACTGGAGACTAAGAACAGGATATCTCGTGTTAGGGTCTATGGAGAATCTATGTTTTACTGAAATCCAACAGGTTGAGATAATTGTTAAGCATAAACTGCAGATTCTACTGCCAAAAGACAGTTATGGCATTACTGAACTAGAGCAGTTCAACTGCCTCCACAGTCCACACTCCCACCCAATTTGACTAATAGAAGATTTAAAAAAAAACATTTATTTAAACTTCTTATTCAACCATAACATGGATAATGGACTGTCTCATATATTTGGATTACTGGTAGATTGAGAAGCCAATTCTGCAGTGATAATTTTGATAAAGTATCATTAAGTATCATGTTTGCAGATTACCTTGAATGTTCCTTCATGCAGAGCTATTAGAATTCTGTCAAAGAAAAATATAGGTATCTAAAATAACATGGTGTGAAATTGAAATATACAGATACATACCTTTCTTGTAGTTCTCATCAAATGTTGCAGGGTCGATGAGAATCAGTAGATGTTTCAAGTCATCATCATCAAATTCACCTTTAAATTAAATTCAACACAGAAAAAATTATGTTCAGAAAAATTTACTTAATATTACTTAAAACACAATTTTTATTCATGTAGAGCAACATACTTGAATGTGTCTGAATTTAAAACCATACCTTAACACTTTGGTTGCTGGGCTAAAAATCCAGGTGTGTTAACCAGGGACTGGATTGTTTCGGACTTATGTGTATAATCTTTCCAAATTGTATGATTTTCTGTAAAATTGCAAATGCTATCGGCACAATACATTTTAACTCATTAGTGGGTTCATTGTGTCTTCATTTTGCGATAAATTTCATTGGAAGGAACTTCAGTAACATTTGTCATTCAAATTAAAAGGTATGGATCCGATTGACTTCTCGGCGAACCGATGCGCCAATAGTACCTCATTGATGTCGTATGTGGGCGAGCCGGAGATCCAATAGCACCCAAAGTGTTAATAATACACATACATGTCTTCAGTGATATGTGTCAATTTTGAATTGATTGCTAAAATAATTCAGATCTTTGCAATGCAAATGATGCCATAAATGGTACCCTGGAGTACCAAATAAAAAAATCTGCGATTTTTGTTGAATTATCAATTTTGTTTAGCACTGTGCCCTGGGTTACAAAACTGTGTAAAAGTTATGTTTGAAGTGTGAAAATCATCCCACTTTATACAGAGACTCCAACCCCACACACCTCTTAAGTGGGAGATTCTCCCGCCGAGACCCCCTAGCAAACGGGAGACTCTGACTTAATGTGTCCGTAGCCCACATCATCGGCACAAAGCATGAAATTCCTTGCAGCCAGGGGCCATTTTAAGGGTTTTAGAAGCTCTCTGTTGCTGTCTTAGGCTTATTTTTGAACATATGACAACAATAAATAAGGTCAAATCTACTGATTCAGATTCATTTCTTTTCAAAAAGGTGGTTGGGCGGGAGAAAAAAGGAGAAACACAGCTAGGGCGGGAGAAATTAAAACTCAAGCGGGAGAGCGGGAGAATCTCCGGCCGAAAACGGGAGAGTTGGAGTCTCTGTTTTTATGTCTTGTTGTTGTGCACTTACACAGCTTCTACATCATAACCACTAATCTCAGTGGTAATAACCAAAGAAAATACATTTTTGGACACAAGAGGGTACTACACAATGTGGTATACCAGGGCACAACGGTACCCCGGGGTAGTGCGTGGTACATCAAATAAGGCTGGATGGAAGCTGAAACATACGCATGAAGAGGGCATATCCATTGAACTGTAATAAACTTGACATGACATTTCAGAAATTTATCAATAATTTAAATGTATGAATAGATGTAAAACTTGAAATTGTCTTACCCATTACTAAGAGGGCATCACACAGCTGCAGTAAAGGCCTATCCATACAAGAAATAATACAAAAGGTGAATAAGTAAAGAAATAAATGAATAGATAAATACGCAAATGAAATTAATTTATAAACCCATTGGGCTCGCTGCTGTATGGCATTATTATTCATGAAAGACTTTTTTATTTTAGCATGAAAAAAATATAAACCCATCAATTTATGGGGTCTTTTGATAATAAAAGTCTATGCAAAAATATATATTTTCTTCATGTACACTGGCAAAAAATGTGCACTTTATGGGACAAATGCATTATGCAATTTAACTCTATCGTTCATCCAATGTTTGACTGATAATTTTGTACAATTTGCTGGGCTTCTGCAGAACCTGTCATCCTCAAGGGATTAATTATCAATTAAATGATTACACAAATCAATAAGTCAGTAAGAAATGAATAAATATACTAGGAACAATTACAGTATAAAAAGCTAAAATAATGTAGTGATTGTCGGCAAGATTTTAACAATTATTTTAAAATACTAAAACATACTGAATGTAAGAAAGTTACTCAAGAGGCATGAGCCCCCCCCCCAAAAAAAAAAATAGAATAATAATTACAAAAAACAAGAAACAAACATGTTAGCTGAACTTGGGCTCTTCTGTCCATGTACACATTTGACTTATCACAATGTGTATTTGAAGTATTACAGACGACACAGCAGCATTCTCAGCTGAAGCGGGAACCTAAAAAGAATGTTGTACATTTCATTTCTCTACTCAGGCTGCAGCTTTCTGAAATGTACCTAAACCACACATAACTTCCTGTGTTCTAAACAGGTGTCCAGGGTATGAAACTGACATGGGAATGTTGTTGACAACTCAGTGACCAAAATAGTTGTTGCAATGGACATTCTGTTTTTGTTCTATACATCTTTCACCTCGGTGAAAACAACATACCAAGTATGCAAACAGCTAATTAAAAAAAAACTATTGTTCATATACATAAAACAGCAATATGAAATATATTTCTACTGGCTGAGCAACTTGGTTTCATACACGTAATATTTTTCCAAACCCCCAAAGAAAGAAAGAATGATTGAATGAATAAATAAATAAATAAATATATAAAAGAGTGCCAAAGTCTTTGGTACATCTAACAAACAGCAGGACTGCCAACTCTCACTCATTGAGCATGAGACTGATGCATTTTGTTGGCCCTTTCTCACGCAAATATTTTGTTTGATTTTTTATGCATTTTTATTGATCTCCCGCATTTGGACCCCTCAGTTATATCATTGGCCTATGGGAGTCTCACGTAAATTGATTCACGGAGATTGGCAACTCTGAAATAGAGATATGCTAATAGCATACAAGGCTTTTACTCATGTTCAACAGTTCATTTCTGGAAATTGTATTTGTACAGCAGAGTCTTCACAGACACTAGGAATCAAAGATGCAGCCTCTAAAGCACAGTATGTCTGTGTACATCATATTCACCACTGTCACTTTTATATAATTGTCTTTAATCTCCATACTGTCATTATTTAACAAGAGAACTTACACAAAGAGGTTATTATAGTTGCCACCGATGGGATCTCTGCAGTGGGAGACACCGTGAGCCACAGCCTCACCCAGTGATGAGATCACATGTTCTTTGAGGATCGACAGGTTACAGGTGGGAGGGGCTTGCTCGGACGCCTTGATGCTTTGACCAAAGCTCTGGTGACTACTGCAATTTGGAAACAAATAAAATGAACAGATTAACTTATTAAAAGATAGTGAGATTAATAATACATAAATAGACAAATAATAGATACATAGATTGATTGTTTGTTTGGTTGGTTGGTTGGTTTGAATGATTGATTGATTTTGATACAAAAATTTACATGATAGAATATTAGGCACAGATGTTGATCAAGACATCACATGAATAGATGAAATACTCTTGTGGTATTTTGGCCTAAACATGACAACTCAATTCATATTACACATTCACATTTTGTATTGGGAGTCATTACATACATGTACATTTCACCCTTATCAAATATGGCCAACCAATTTACAGAGTAATAATTGACAGCTCAACTTTAATGAATATGCAAATAATATATTTAAAAAAACACTTATCATTAACAATGATCTTTGACCTATCATTCTCTGGCCATAATACTTGATAAGTACAAGCACAAGTGCATTAATGCATATTCTTATTACAGTCTGATTAACACTCCTTTCAAAATTAATACAATGATAAATTTGCATGACTATTTGGTACATTGCCTGTGACCTCTGATCCATGACCTATGACCTTTGACTCACCTGTCAGCTGATGGTCCCATGTTGAGTTTGGGGGTCTAATGGGAGTACGACTCTTGGTGGTACGTCAAGGCCCGCTTGATTGACATACCACTAGAAATGTCAGTTTCTTCATCATAAGGCTTTGAGCCAGACATCAGAGGGATGATGAACTCATCTGGGTTTTTAACCTGGAAACAAATACATGTTTAATATTTGATTAAAAATTTATATTTGCACCTTGTAAAACTACATAATACATATAAATATCAACAAAATTAGAAATCTCCTGAATTTACATTTCAGGAAACTAATAACTAATAAAATCTTATCTATGAGGAATGAAGTGTTATATATAGTTTTTTTTTTTTATTTAAGCTAAAACAGGAATCAGTTGCAATCAAGACTTGTGTTAATTTCATGTGCAAAGACTGTAGTATGAAATAATATGTTCTTGTTTAAAGTAAAGGTATTTAAATTGTTAACTGAGGTTAAGATTGGTAACTAAACAAATGCACATAATACATTCCCTTTTTGTTTCCAAGTGATCAAGGGTTAATTTAAATATCAAATACTTCTGCACCATTAATAAGCATTTTTCAACATTTAACAGCTTAGTCATGAATAATTTGTAATCT
>JZLH01S0236985.1:0-10561 GCA_001188425.1 Eucidaris tribuloides | reverse complement strand
CTTGTTTCAAATCAGAAATGAAATAGCCCCCTCACTCACCCTTGAAGCATCACCATCGATGTTCAACAGGTACGATTCCTTTCCAATATTCATTTTGCACTGAAAAGAAAAACAAATCACAACAAATAAAAGCCATGACTGATACTGGAAAAAAGAAACCTGCATAAGGTATTTCATTTAAGGGTGAGCAGAATTTGCAACATACAACAGGTTAGTACACATTGAAAACAAAACTTATATTTCCTTTAATTACTGGATGAGTCAGACTGTTTCGCAAAAGAGAATATATGCCCACCCTCACTTGCCACTTCTTATGAATGTTGTCACCTATGATCTTGCAATTATATTTAATCGTTGTTTCTGACATGTACCTTATATAATTCATTAATTTACAGCTTGAAATGCAATTCACCACCACATTCTGTAAAATTGAACTATGATATAGCCAACAAAGTTTTTTCTGTGTGTGTGTGTGTGTGTGTATGTGAACTTTGTTCTTTTGAACTTGCCATTATTAACTGTCCCTGCCATTATTGTCTAATTGTGACCCTGACCTTTGACTTCAACTACTAAAATATAATTGGTTCATACTAGTGTTGCACTCCACACTTGAACCAAGCTTGATCAAAATCACATACACAGTTTGTAAGTTATAGCAGTAACAGGAAGAAAGTTGGCAGGTATGAAGCTCCATTATAATTGACTTTCCAACTCCACAAGTTAATTAGTTCATGGAGTATCCTTGTACATTGTTAACTATATTTTGAACTGAAATCACATCTGCAATTCTCAAGCTACTGTGGTAACAAGCAGAAATAAGACATGTATGCCTCATGACCTTTGACCTTAAGTTGACACAATTAAAAGACTTACCTCCAGATGACTGTGTGCAATTAGACACTTTCTGCCTCTAACTTGAACCCCAGCTCCAAGAATGCAATTGATTGCCACAGTGTCTTCATTGAGCTGGGCTCCTTCCTGCATGACCAGAAACAAAGACAAATGATAATTATATAATACTGGATGGCTTTGAGGTGGACACAAGAAAATATTGTACGACTTGTGACAAATATCGGACGAGTTGCAGATGAGTCCGATACTTTCATAAGGAGTACAATATTTTCTGTGTCCACCGAAAATAAGCCTTCCAATATTATCATTATTATCTAAATCCACTAAAAATATTTCAAATTAGAAATTTAACAGAATCCTCTTCAAATCGAGTCTGCCAATGGCTGCCCACTGATTTTTTTATTCTTCTTGAGACAACATGTTATTCTTCTTATCTATTTGAATTCACATCTTTCTCTTAATTTAGTAAATTAAGCAAAACAATCACATCAGACATGTCAGAAGTAACAATATAATGTGATTCATTCAAAATGGTTAGTTGTACGTTGTTTAACCCTAAAACTACCGGGGGGGGGGGGGCCATAATGTTCACTGGCTTTTTACTTTCAAGTCTCGTGCATCATTTAAGACCATTTTCAAAAAAAATCGGACGTACCGTTACGACGCTGCGCGACTTTTCGTACATGCATTGCACAGCTCACAAAATTGCGCTCAAAACCGGTGTGAATTACACTGCGTACAAAATCAATGCAAATTGGTGTGTTTTCAGCCAGAAATCATAAATGTTATGATGATTTTTACTTGTTACTGGTCTGTGAAAATGTGCATTATAAGGTTATTGCTGTTCATAGCCATCACAAAACGCTGTCCAACCCAACCACAAGTTCCATCGAAAAAAAAATAAAAAAACAAAAGGTCAAGAAAAGACAGTATTGAGAGTAGTGGATGAGCATAAGTCGAACATACTTCACAATAACAATCCAAACATACATAGGAACATCACTTTACTTTCGCTGATTCCGGCAAGAGTCTGTTTTTATGATAATGTCAACAAGTCAAAATGAATATTTGCACCAAAAGATTAGTCATTCTCACTTAGGTCGTTATTGTTAAGCAACGACGTTATAGGCACGAAGAGAAATCGATTTGGTGAGGTTTCATTACATCTTATTACAATAATAATTACTTGAAAATATAAAAAAAAATTCAATTTTTGAAAATTTATCTTATACTGAGTTCCTTGTAGTTAACTGTTCACCGACCCGCGCGCCTCTCATGCCCCGACGTGCAAAAACTTTTTCCAACGCGACATCGCGCGAATCTGCAGCTCCGATAAAACACGACATAAAAATAACCATACGGAAACGCATACTTCTTGATCTCGGCTCAACATTTTTTGTAGCATAACTTTCGTGAGAAAAGGCAAACATGAATATCTTTTCCACCCACAAAACTTACGCATGTCTACAAGCTAAATTGTAAGCAGAGAGATGAAGGCAAGGAAACAGGGATTTCATACACCACCTTATTACATAATTAATACTTTGGAAAAATATTAAAAATAAATATCATATTTTTGAAACATCTTTTACTAACAGTCTTGCTGTACGTTTTACCT
This sequence comes from Eucidaris tribuloides, assembly GCA_001188425.1. Taxonomy (NCBI): domain Eukaryota; kingdom Metazoa; phylum Echinodermata; class Echinoidea; order Cidaroida; family Cidaridae; genus Eucidaris; species Eucidaris tribuloides. The sequence goes on along the minus strand of JZLH01S0236985.1, from coordinate 8,091 downwards.
ACTCCGCTCTATTGCCAGTGCAGAATTTGTCCGATCCTTACCATCCCTCGCGCCTATTTCCTTCCCTTGATACCTTCTCGCACGCGATCTGCCAGCACCGACGAATCTCCGGTGCGGGGCGGCGGGGGAAGGCCATAATGGCCCCCCCCCCCCCCCGGAATAAGTAGACCAGCAAATATTCTGGTGCCGGTATTTGTATAGGTTGAATACTAGATTAACAGATTAACCCTCATACCGACATCACTATCATATTAGCCACAGGCAAATACGCAAGTTCCCGGATGCGTACAACATTTTTCTTCATTGTACAACATTTTCCGATGTACCCTCTCGTCTAACCACAGCGTGCATACGCGCATCCCTTTGCGTGCAGGATACACGTTAATATCACGGCACTTGAAACTCCCTATTTAGATAATAATTCTCCACATTGCATAAGGTTGTCAAAAAAAAATGTTTGGGGGGTGTACTTAGATAACTACGTTGCTCTGGCGAGATTTACTGACTTGTGCATTTCTGATATCTCAATTGTGTATGTTAAAAGGCATAGTATTTAAAAACCTCTGTTGTATGTGTAACATCACATTGTTTCATCTTAATTTTTTACACTTAGGATAAAGTCAGAGTTTCATTCATGTGTGTTGAGGTGGAACCATTTTTTCATGAGTAAGGCAGAAGTAGTTCAGCCACACACAAAGAAAGAAAATAGGCAATACAGTGAGAAATAGATTGGCTGTATTAAATTAATGCTGCTGTTTCACTCTGAGTTGGCCCAGAATTTAGCAAATCTGCAAAAAAGGCCACAATGTTGGTATTGAATGCTGATATTCATAAATGTCGGGTATATGTGATACAGAGAAGTGTCATGAAACATTAAGCCAGGTGACATTTCATATTTCATGATCTGGAACAGATATAAGTCTTCCATACCAGCGATGTAACAGGATAGTTCCATAAAAATACTGAACTTAATGGCCAAGCATTGAAAAGGGTTCTGCTGTAGGGTCCGGGGGGGGGGGGGGGGTTGTCCAGGGGTAATTCACTATCAGGAGTTGGGGGAAAACCATCTGTAGCATTTCTGGGTTTAAACATTCTTAACACAACATTGAAGCCAATAAGAAACATCATTTTCTGAACAAAGATTTGACATTTAACACACAGAATTTATCATTTTTAATACAGGAAGTGTTTCTACTTACCTGTTGATACTTTTTTTTTTTAGATTTTACTCATTTTCTGTCTTAGATTGTGATTCAAATGCTAAATATTGACTTTTTAGGATTGTCTTATATGGACAATCCTTTGGACAACATTTTACAGAATCAAGTAGTTTTGTTATTGTTTAGAGTTTTGGTAGTGCCATTTCATTTTCAGGAATTTCAATGTTTAGTTTTGGCCGATCTGACAAATTTTTCATCAGTCTTTCCTATAGAATGGTATTGTCACAACAGACATCAGAAAATACCATCAAACTTCCTGAAAATTATTGTGATTTTTAAATTATCAAAGAGCAGATACCACTATGTACTTTGACAGTGTATGGGTTAACAGGCAATGGTCAATGAAACTGTAAAAAAAACCCACAATGATTTCATTCACCTCTTTGACGCAATGAGTGGTCTCTGACCAAACAAAATGGCCGCCATCTTGATCCTTGAGGGGACATGTGACCAGACGACGAAGATGCTCACCGGGTACCAACGTCTGGTAGTCATGGCTACCATCCAACAAAACAACTGTGATTGGACAAACGATGTTAAAGAGACTTGATGCAATGAACTGCAATTATATGAAGTAATAAACAACACTAAAGTTCAGACAATTGTTATCTCACCTATTCTTAACCCGTTGCCTCTGAGATTCTGAAAATCCCATAGAGTTAACACAGGCCACATCCGGTTCCCATCACCAATGGGTTAACATTATCATTAGTTTATTTTGAATGATTAACATTATTAACATTTTTAACATTATTCTTAATCTAGTAGATAGGGGTGGTGAGGATGCTGTAGCACTCCTAAATGGATGGGGGAGAAGCATGACAGTCCTTAGTCCTAAGCAACTATAGTAGCAAAAATTCTTTTAGTATTAAACACTTAAAAGGGAAATAGCCATAATTGGAAGCAGTCCTCATAATTGTAGAATCAAGAAAACTATTCAAGGACTCTGCTGAGAAAATTTTATGATTAAACATTTACTCATTTTTGTTTTTCAAAATTACCATGAGTGTTTACTGTGCATATTTGTATGGGTTCAATTTCTATCAGGGTCATTCTTTATCTCAGCACTGGTATGTTCATGCTTGTTTCTCCTCAAGTAAACAAATTCAAGACAAATCCTTCCAGCCAAGATATACGCTGCACTTGATGTATGTATTGGTATATGTTTCATCCCATGTGGTTCTTCAGGTATTTTCAAGTGATCCCAATCATGACATTAGCTTTTAAAAAACCCAAACGTTTTGAGTTTTCAGTGAGTAGAAAAAGCCTATGACACATTCTAAAACACATCAGCAGTTTACTGGAATAGTACCACTGGTGTCTAGATAAGTGAAAGATTTAAAAAAAAAAGAATTAATACCAGCTTTAATCTTGAATCCTCGAAATTCCCTCCAGAGGACTGCCCTGGCACTCCTCTTGACCTGGAGCTCGGCCTCGGTCCACTGGGTGCGGAGGGAGTTATCGTAGGCCTTGCACCGCTCCCCTGACAGGTACTCCTCCTGTTCATTGCTTCCAGTCATGGGTAGAATGAAGTCAAAGAACAGGGACATCTGGTATCTGTTAAAAACAGCAGAGGAAAGTGGTTATGGGTAGGTAATGTCAATCATGTTTTCATAGTCTTTGTTCAACAATGCTATATAACAAAAAAATATGCCGCCACCCCCTTTCCGCAATATTGTTGGCATATATGGTTCATATCATTTAATTTGTCTCTAATTTCAATAAATGTTAGTTAAGGCAATTACCAACGGAAAAATATTACCGCAAGGGTGTCGAAAATGAACATCAACGAGAACAACTTTGTTTTACCGCTGCCGAGTATTCAGAAGGGGTCACATCAACACATGACCTAATGAAAAAAAGTTGTGGCTCAAGTCGGAAGATATTTTTGACTCATTGAAATAAAGTGATTTATGTAAAGACATTGCAGTAAAATTCCAGTGCTGTTAAATGCATTATTTCTTGCTAATGTGAAAAATTGCCACATATAAATTGATTTCAGCGAAATCTATTTCTATTGCCGAAATAAAGCCTGAGGACTCCATTTTTAACATCATCCGCTGGATACCGCCAACAAGAATAAATTTTTCTGAAAAATGGCTATTTCAATTTTTCTGATTTCCACTCTCGTGGAAGTTGTAAGGGTCCTAACGTTTTCGATATAAAAGTTTTACCAGTACACTATGTTTTGGCTCCCCAAATTGCTTCCTAGCAATTCAAATGCCAAGCCTAAAATGTGAATCACACAACATCATCCAAAATTCTTTCGAAGAATTTGCATTGTTCATCCCCAAAAGGCGTTACGACATTTACACAACCAACCGTTACGCGACAACAATTTTGTATCACAAATGAGCTGCACTGATTATAGTCCAAAATACTTTAGATTCAACACTGTAACGTTGATATCGTCATAAGTAGAACCTTCTTAACATTATATTAACATTAATAGACCACATACTTTTAGCACAATTGCACATATTTCACTTTGGATTTGACTAACCTCTACATGCCTGTCATTACTTGCTAACTACTCCCCATGCCCTCCATGATCGTTTGCATGGCGCAAACACAGCAACTGCTTACAAGCCAGCAATGTACTCGTTTCATTGATGCTAGGAGAAAAACAGGAGGGATGAGAAGAGAACAACCAACTCCTGCCTTTATAGCTTCCAATAGGTACCGTTGTTCATGTAGAGATTTAAATCCCCTTACTTACTGGGCATTTGCTCCAAAAATACGGGGGGGGGGTGGGGACCTCGGAGCCTCCCCCTTATGATCTCGGCCGTCGACCGACCGATCGCCGACGAAACTACGGCACGCACGTCGCCTGCCCACTTACTCTACAAGAATGTATATTTATTTTATACAAAAAATAAATGTCGTTTGATTAATTATGCTAATTCATGCGTGATTTTTTGAAGTAAAATCATCTTATTTGCTCTAGTAAATCATTAATATAAAGCCCAAATGTGCTAATTTTTTGTCTGATACTGCTTTGTAGTGCTTTTTAGCAAACGGTCACCACCAAAAATTACGATATCTACATTATTCTCTTATGTATCTATTGGTTTTCAATTTCTTATGTATTCCTTGTTTTTCGGACCTTTTGTTTTTCATTTTTATTAAGCCGAAATGCGGCACCACTGTTCGCGATCATAAATAGCATAAAATAATCAAATGAATGAAGATATTAGCAAAAATATTCATACACTTTATGATTTTTGGCACTGAACACAATTCGTATTGAAATTTACATAAATCACGTTTTTGAGCCAATTTTTGCGCCATACACCGTGCGACATGCCACGTGCAAAACATTAGATGCGTAACTCCGCGAACCACGTACCCCGGACGTCAGCGAAAATGGTCTTAAAACGCATGCGGAATATTCAAGAAAAAAGTGACAAAACTCGCGGCGAAGCTTTTCGCGTTGCGGTATATCGGCGCGAAACGTCAGATGGGGCCTCCCAGCCCCCCCCCCCACTGCAGTTTAGGTTAAGACAAAACAATCTGCCAAGTACTTTCGCATCAAGAAGGCATGCATTCTGATGGATGCAGTATCGAAATTTCTTGCAAAAGACCAAAGGATCCATTGAATTCTTTGGTGTTACACAAACACAGCAAAGAAAGGAAAGAGATTTGCTACCCTCTCCACAATGGACAACAGGAACCACTTCTGTTTCCAAGCGTGACATTTGGAAAGCAGATATCGCATAATATCCTCCTAAACAACCTTTCTGACACTTGCCAAAAAATGTACGCTGAAAACACAGACAAAGCCACATCCTTTATTCGTGCAAAAAAGACATATTGAACTTTGTCTGGCAACATTATGCATTTGTCTTTACATTAGAATAGCAGACTTATTAGGCATATGGTTATGGCTCAGTCATGGGATGGCATTTCCTAGCTGATCTATTGAAATGAAAAGTCTAATGTCCCGTAACGCTTCTGTAATGACACACTTTTTAATTAGCATTGATCATCAATACAAAAAGTCAAAAGGCTGATTTACATGTTAATACAGATCACCGCATCCATTGCAGACATAAATTTAGCCTTTTAGATTCTACTATGAAAAAAAAGTTCTACAAACTAATAAAAGTATTGGCGTATACCCACCAAAATACTCCTCTAAATTGGGCAACTTCAAAAATAAGAAGATATCATTGAAATTGCTATGCGCAACATTTTTAAATGCTATGAGGACTATCAAACTGAAAAAGAACCAAAAATATTAATTACAAGCATGTGACCCCTACCACTTATGAAAGTGCGACAAAATCGTTTAATGTCCTAACGCTCAAAATTAATGTCCGTAACGCCACAAATTATTGGCTTAGAGGGAAACAGATTCATCTGTTTCACTAATTTAAACTTTATTCTTATTTAAAACACTTCCTTAACCTTTCAATTTATTAGTAAATGGTTAACTGTGCCTTAAACCACAAGACTTTTCAAATGAAACATACGAAGGCATGCAAAAAGCTGTGTCCAAAAAAATGTAATGTCCCTAACGCGCCACACATTCTATCAGTAACTACCCCACACGAAGTGATAGCTGATGAACAAGGATGCGAAAACTTTCACTGTATATAATTTAGGCCATATGTGATGTGATTCCATTTTATGAGTTCATAATAAAAAGTCTGTTTACCTATTGAGTTGACCTTTGAAGTTGCCAAAAATTCTCTGAATGTAATGTCCGTAACGCCTGGAATTGCCCTTAAGTTAAACCGTCCAGCTCCGACTAGTTGTAACATTGGGCAGTGGCACTTATTTGCGTTTCTAGTAACCTTTATGCCACCATGCGTGCACAAGACAATTGACTACAGTGGGGGGCTTTAGTTCTCAGTAGTCCCAATGCATTTAATGCCCCTAACCATTACGAATCCCAGTAGCCAAATAAGCCATAAAGGCAGAATCATTACCACACATACACACACATACACACAAACCACACACAACATGCACCCAGGCACAACACATACAGCAATGGAGATACCACACACACTGCACCACACATCAACGTAACCATTTTATCATAATACGCGTCTGCTGTAGCACAATGAACCATCTGAGACCACACATGAGCGAAAACTTCCAAAATCAATTCACCATGAGTGCACCTGGAGCCTCCCGACAGAACGCCGGAATACGCACAGAGCTGTGGAGGCACGCTGCTACCCACTGAAAGCCACAACCATTGTCAGGCTATACACACAGTGGGGTTCACCAGGGGTAAATAGCAAGATTGGTTTATCTTCGCGTCACCAATTAAGTGGAAGACGAATACAGTAAACTTAACAGCCACACCTGGGCAATAACCACACCTAATGAACGCTGAGGGAACCACCGCGCAAAACCCGCACTACCGAATTAGCATATTCCAGATAAGCTCACCTAAACTAACAAAACGACAGGAACCTACCACCACAATACTGATCAATGATTATCTGTTTTAACAGATAGCAGCTGACGTCGAATAATTAAACTCGACTATCCTATTCAACTACCCGCATTGTGCTTGACACCGCCTATTCCAAGCCATGTTAGTGTACAGGCCCATCTTAGAAGCGGAGGCCTAGACGTGGCCAAACATGGTAAGCCTCTCTGCAACTCTACGGGCACAATAAAACACAAACATAAAAAAAAGTAAAAAAATAAAAAGATAAGAGATAAGATAAAATACCAGAACCTACATAAAATAACATAAATAAATAAATGAAAATAATACTAAATAAAGTAGATTGTAGATGATCTGAGATGAGCGTATGATATGTAGATTTAAGTAAATAGATAAATAAATGCACAAAATTAATTGGCAACAAATGATTCAACCACAAACAATCGGCATAAAACAAAATACCAAAATAAAATCTACGATAAACTATTAAAATAAATAACACGTAATAATACATAATTAATTTTACTTAAACAATAACATAAAAACAATAGATAAAAACTGCGACACGCCCCAAAAAAAAATCAACAGATGAATCAAAGTTTAATGACAGCTGTCAAAACACGTATAATGATCCATCACCGTCAAACCACTGAAAACAACAAACCTAATGATTTTGCGTACTATGAAAAAATCAACCAGACTTGCCAACATTAGAAAAGTGAACATTTGTATATCTCTTTAAACTAAAATCAACCTAGCACACCAGGCTCTGTGGGGAGGGGGGAGGGGGCAACCATACCGACCTTGGAACCGAATATTTATGTGCCTTTTTGCTGTTTTTGATAGTCTTATGAGGGTTCTACCATTCTTCTACCTTATTTCGCGACTTTTTAAGCTACCTGTCCCCACGAATCAAAGCTGATCCCATCCTCATACAGACAATTCCCAATCATACTAAGTACAAATTAGGCATTTTCACAAATTTTTTCAAATCTGCGTCTACGCAAATGTTACGCGAGAGCGGGTGCCAAGCACCAACCAATTACAAACATACAACAAGCAAATAATCTACCAACTGAATTCTTCACACCACAACAATCATGCACACACACACTACCACAACATAAACCTAAGCACAACCAACGACACAAAATTAACACCATTGTCCCACAACACACACAAATACACACACACAACCAACAATGACACAATCACAACCAACCACACACAACACAACAACCGTAAAGCCAAAGGCCAAAAACCAACACAATCATGAAAGAGCACACCTTAATTCGAACAAATGAATCAAATCTCGACTAATCTTACACAGAAATACAATGGAAAATAAACCAACTCGACTTGGCACACAATATATCTCATCTGAGCAGCTCAACGGATCCTACCCCAATTAGTCATTAATCTTGCCTGTCGGAGTTAATTAAGTCATAAATACCCGCTATG
>JZLH01S0236983.1:21549-37332 GCA_001188425.1 Eucidaris tribuloides | reverse complement strand
AAGGCCCGGTGACCTTTGACCTTTGACCTTTCAGCTCCAAAATCTAATCAGTTCATTGGTAGCTCATAGTACATACTTGGTGCTAGTTACATCAAAATCCGATGGGGGTTTCTCAAGTTATCGCGGTAACGAGCTCCGGTAACGGACGGACGCACGGACGCACGGACGGACAACCCGAAAACATGATGCCTCCGGCAACTTCGTTGCGGAGGCATAAAAATACAGTCTGGGTAATACTCAGAATTTGTGTTATCAAAGTTTAATTCTTAGTTCAAACAGTCATTATTTACAACAATGTGGATACTTTCCTCTTAAAAATATCACAATCATTTTGATACAGTATGTAGATTAAAATCAATACAGTAAATCATGATGGGGTTTACAATCCTGTATGCCCAGGATACTCCAACCCAGGGGCAGCCACACGGGGCAGGGGGGTCTGCTGCCCCACTATTGTTTTCAACATAATGAAAATCAGGAGGTTTTAAGTGTTTTGAAAGAATTCCCCCCCCCCCCAAGTTTTGTGCTGTTTGGCCAAAAACGGATATGATTTGGCCATAAAAATGATTTCCAGCGGATGCCTTCGAAAGTTTTTCACGTCAGATCCACTACTTTTTGGCTTTTCACTTGGTTGGCCGTGAACGAACATGATTTGGCTGTGAACAGATATGATTTGGCCATGAAATTCCCATCACCCCCGTAAGTTTTACCCTGGCACCGCCCCTGCCCCAACCTACAAATATTTACACATGACCTCCAGAATGAATCTAAATGCCAAAATGGACGAATATACCCGCCAAAATTCAGGCACACTCGCCTTCCATCATTCGGGCATCAGTAGTCTAAGTCATAGACTGCTCTTTAATTTACAATCCGGAGCGAAGCCACCTGCGAGCGTAGTGAGCAGAAAAGCTAGTGTAAGTGTCCAGACTCACATCTTGTTTAACCCGTTGGAGACCAAGTACGAGTTAACTCGTGTTGAGGTCTGTGGAAAATGTGTGTTTTAGTGAAATCAAATTGGCTCCAACGGGTTAAGTTCCTGAACTGCCTTATGATTAGGGCAACAAAGAGAACAGTCTAAACCCTAGACTAGGGCAGCGGACGACTATTACCACAATACCTGGATGTTGGTAATGGACTCAGGTAATGGAAGGACTTGGACTAACAAAGTATGGATGAGAAGACAAGTATGGAAAGGGGGATGGACACTGGAATCATGCCCCAGGGGACTGGGGTTACTGAGGGTGCTGCAGAACCCCCAACATTTGAGGGGCCACTTCACCCCTAGAAATATTGTATTTAAATGATATGGGATGTTATATCCTGGTGGCATGAACACAGTGTCGTATAGTGTGTTCAAAGTGTGTTCACATTGTGGATTATGTGAAAACGCCCGAATTTAACAGTGTGAAGATGATTTCATACTGTGGTGAGGTTTTTCACAGAGTGTTCACATAGTGATGTTCTGTTTCACACTGTGTATTGACGATTCACAATGTTAAAATGCTCGTATTTAATACTGTAAAGAGATTTCACACTGTGTTCAGAGTGTGATCAGTTAATGTCACGGACAGACATTTTAAAAAATGACCATTATTGAAAGCCTAAGGAAAGTTTTAGCATTGTACAGTACCTCTACTGATAGCCTCTACAATAAATCATACAGCAACCCTTCATATCTTGTCATTTTTTCCTTAGGCCTTCAGTAATGATCTTTTTTTGAAAGTGTCCGTCTGTGACATTAACTGATCACACTCTTCACCTTGTGTTCACACTGTGATTCACATTGTGTTTCACACTGTGGGACACTGTGTTCTTTCCAGCAGGGTAGGCACCTGGGAGCTGGGGGTGTTGGGGTACTACAGCACCCTGTCCAAAAGTCCACAGTACACCCTGCAAAAAGAAATATGTTTCCAGGGGCCCTGACTGGAATGTACAACAGTGAAGAAATTTGTAAGTGGTGGTATGAATCCATGGGTACCTCACCACTTGGTCTATTATAACCAAGTAAGTCTAGCAACACAACCTCGGATTATAGGGATTTGGAGTAAGATTAGGGTTTAGGATTAGGGTTGGGGTTTGGGATTACAGTTCGGGTTTTATGGTTATGGTTATGGTTGGGATATTGGGAGTTACTAGCATAGCATATTAGATAAAATGGCAAATAGACCACATGGCCGTCGACCAACTGGTAATAACCCATGTGAGGACAAGGTCACAACACTCTTATATCACACTTGAGTGATCCAAGGGTCCCGCTGATGTAGACAATGGGCAAGGGTGGGGGGGGGGGGTATGGACGGGCAGATGTCAATTGAAATGATGTTGCAATTGTAGTTATCAAATCTTGATGTGCTTCAGTTCTCTAGCTCCCACTATGCCCACAAAGTCCATTCATCTGATGTCTCAGTCTTTCAAATGTTTTACATTTGTAGAACCGAAAGTTCTCCATGCTTTGACTGACTTTTCCAGCAGAAACTGTCAAATCTGCATCAGTTACGGCTGAGTTGGCTGACTTGGCAGACTTGGCTGAATCGGCTGATTGGCCTTGTTTGCTCTGAGTACGGCACCAGGACTCGGGTAAGGCCTCATCTGGTACAGGGGTCCATTGGCCGTCACGTCCACCCCGGTCTTGGCCTCGTTCATCGAGGGCAGCCCGCTACTCCACGTTCCTCTGTGAAAAACAAAAGAGGTTTTGAGTTTTGCATTAAAGGCATTAGCAAGATTGGAAGTAGTCCTCAATGTATCAAAGATGAAGAACCGAAAATCACAAATTTTATGTAGGTTTCGGCTGCGACCGTGGGGAAAGTTATTTTCCCTGCCGTGTGTAGAAGCAAATATGACTGCGCATGCGTAGAGCAGGCATTCTCATGTAAGGTTTCTTGTAAATACGAGATAAAATCAAGTACATGTATTCTGTTTAAAAAAGTCTGCTATGAAAATTTCATCGTCATATGTCTCCTTTTTGTACAAATATCAAAAACTGATTTAACTGTGAGATTTGTTGATGTAGCTTTCTATAAGATCATATTCTATCATGGCCAGAGATTAATTCACTACTAATAGATCATTGCTTGTTTCTCCTCAAGCAAAAAAAGACAAATTGTTCAGCCTTAATATGTACCCTAGCCAGTGTATGTATTAGTATGTATGTGTTTCAACTCATTTGGTTCCCGAGGCACTTTTGACTTCCCCCAATCATGTCACTGCACTTTCATACTTGTGATACTCTCTGTATACAATCAATCATGGATGCAATAACTACGTCCAGACCTCATGGTTACAAGCATTTCAAGGGGAAATAATCCCTATTTTTTTCCCCTGATGGAAGTTAAATATTTCAGGATTATCATTTTGATATATTTCTTGCTTTGCCCATTCCTCCTGCTACTACTACTGGACTAGGTAGATGTGAAACTGGACAAACAAAATTCCCTGATTTTTCATTAATATGAGGGATGTTTGTTAAATTCCCTGACTTTTCCCTAACTGGAGGAATAGGAAGTCATTTTCCAGGTTTTCCCAAATTTCCAGGGTGATTGGGAACCCTGAAGATCAAATGCAGGTCTGTCTGACAGTTTTACAGAATTTCAGAATAAAATGACATCCTTACAGTTTGTCACAAACTAGAAGTAAAATTATACACTTCGGTGCACACTGTCGGGGCAAGAAATAGGAATTGAAAGGGGCTACAAGTGCTATTTTAGAAAAAGGAAAAGCATTCTTGAGCCATAGAGGGCATTACAACCAAACAATATCAGCAAGTAGAAACATTTGAAGAGAGAGAACAAAAGATAAACTTCCAATATCTGTATCTATGCCCATATACCTAGATCTATATCTATATCTACATGTACATCTATATCTTCAGAATGGTTCAAACATTGCATTTTAAATACTTTATGTTAACTATCAATGTCAAATTCCAGTGTTCCTCAAAGTGTAGTGTTATTTATTTAACTTTTTTATGGCTTTAGAGTTTGCGACTTTATAAGGGTATCATTGTGAAAGGTCACATATAATATCCACACACACAGACTGAAATACCTTGGTGTATCAGAGTAGGCACTAGGATCCATGGGATCTAGTTCATCTTTCTGCCTCCTCCTGGACTCTGGAAGATGAGACAAGAAAAAGGATGATGACAAACACATGGATGACCTTACAGGTAATAGGGTAATAGTATCTTAGTTATAAACATCAATTGACATTGTGAACACTCAACTGAAAAAAAAAACAAGTTCAATATCTGGGATATATGATGTTATTTCTGGTTTTGTTTTGAATGTTTTTTTGCTAGCACTTTCAAGATATTCTTGAATACCACTTTGATAATAAACATTAACCAGATACTTTATTCATCACCAAAGTCTATGAGGTAAATTGTGTACTGTACAATTATTGTTCACTTATCATTTTCACTTTTAAAGCTTCACTCAATGATGGGTTGGAAATACGATTTTTTTTCCAGGGCTTCATTTTTACACCACACCAGAGATATAACCATGAAGGCTATTATACAGCTCAGTTTTGTTTTGTTCTGTTTTTTTTCAAATTGGAAGCATTGCAAAACAATACCTTTAATGACCGTTGACATGTTTTCCGAGCAGGCATTATAGGCCTATTTCCAATGCAAATAGCAAGGAAAAAATAAATCTCTTCATTGAATTTATAAACACAAACTTGAAATAATATTGGACGCTGCTCAGGAAATATGACAACAACTGGAAAATATGCTAACCTGGTTATTGTTGACATTACTGAATGGATCCCCAGATGTTGTCCACGTGAATTCAAAGATTGTGTTTTGGATTTACACACCATACCGATTTTACTCAGAACCAAATAAAGAAAGGTCCATAAAATTTTCGATTGTGTTGTAAAATATTTGAAATATAAGTGAAGATTGCTTGACAATTGTTGAAATGCACTGGTGTGAGTTTTTGATTTTGTAAGCTTTGATTAGCAAATATCCAGATTTTTCTAGATGATACACAAATCAGATCTGGCAATCAAGCTATTTTATAGTTGTGTAGAATTCAAATTCAGTGAACAATATTAAGTCCCGGCGTGCTAGTTGAATTTTATCAGCGCCTATTTTCACAAAACCAGATATTTCAGCCACAAGGCATTTGTGAGATGTGAAAATTTATGTATATCTTTACATGTTTTAGCTTATTTGATTGATAAATGCATTTGCATTTTTGGGTTGTGCAAATCATGTACAAAATTGTTAATAATTATTACACTTTGGGCTGAGTACAATAAATTGCATGTGTTTCAAATTCTGGGACAGTGTCAAAACTACCCAAATATACCAGCAAAGTAAATACTAAATGTTCATGAAAATTGCTTCTTTTCTGATAATGACTGAAGTGTTCTACCATCTTCTACATACCCCTGTGTTCTCTCCTGGACTTTTCACTGGATGATCGCTGGGGTGGGGCCTTTGGTGGTGGCAGGGGGATGGTAGACGGAACATGTGGCCCAATCTGCATACGATAAACAAAAGGCAAAAATCCAAATAATAATGATTATCATCATCATTATAATAATAATATTAAACAAATAAATCAAAAAATAAATTAAATTAAAAATAAGTAGTTTAAATGAATAAATTTATTTATTTATTTACTTACTTACTTACTTACTTACTTACTTACTTACTTACTTACTTACTTACTTACTTATTTATTTATTTATTTTATTTATTTATTAAGTAATTGAAGCGCAAGTGTAGTTTTGGCGTAGTTTTGTTATTTGAAAGCTTTATGCCCAAAGGTCTGAATAATCTGAACTATACCTCAGCTGAAAGATCAGAGTCTGATCTTTCTGCTGAGGTATAATTCAGATTACCTTAACACCTTATTAATGCTTTGGATGCTATACTGTAAAATGTAGTCGAAAATCTTGGGGTTCCCCCCCCCCCCGACGACTTTTCTATAATTAATTTTTTTTAAAACGTAAAGTACATTCAGAATCTGTTATTGGTGTGATTGACCTTTGGGCATAAAGCTCTCAAATAACAAAATTACATCAAAACTAAACCTGTGCTTTAATTAATTGATTAATTAATTTATCTATTTATCTGTCTCTTTATCTATTTATTTATTTATTCACTTATTTATTTACTTATTAATCAACAGAACAAAGCCATCCTTCAGTCATTAGGTCTGGTAAAGATCTCACAAGTGATAAGGATGGGCAGATTATGATGAAAGGGTCTTGTGGCAGGGAAGGGAAAAGCCATTGGATACAGAATGCTATGAATTTTCATGTGTCAAGCTCAAAATTCTATGGCAGATCCTACTAAAGTTGGAAGAAAACATAAAGCAGATATGAGAACATCTGGCTACACGCACGTACATGCTTATTTAATTTTAAAAAAAAAACCTGGAGAAGGGACATCATTGAAATGAGAGGACCAACACCACAAAGAGGGGAAAATGGATTGTTAATGGTGATAACGATAATGATGAACATGACGATGATGATAATGATGATGATAAATGATGAAGACAATGATGATGATGATGATGATAATGATGATGATGATGATGATGATAATGATGATGATGATGATGATGATGATGATGATGATGATGATGATGATGATGATGATGATGATGATGTAACAACAAAACTTACCTGGGAAGGTAAGTCCATTCCTGGTGGCTTTGGCTGAGCTTCTCGTAATCTGTTTCTCTTTTCCTCAATCTCTTTCAGTTTGTTTGCAGACAATGTGATGTTAGCACTGGGGTCTGCATTGTAGACAAAGAAAGTCAGAGTACAATCAATGCAGCACATGTACTACTACTAATAACAACAACAATAACAATAACAATAATAATAATAACAATAATAATAATAACAATAATAATAATAACAATAATTAGAAAAATCACTGAAGGTGATTAATACCCCCACCATTTCAGGATATCCTTATGTGTGATTACCTCGGCAACCCGGTCTCCTGAAATATTACGATGCCAATATATATGCCAAATTTCAAGATCAGTGCTCAAAAAATGACAAAGTAGTTTGATTTGCAATATTTTTCCGGTCAATAGCCATAAAATGTAGTTACCATGGCAACGCATTTTCCGACACATTCAAATGTGTCTTGCACATCTTCACTCTTAGACCAATGTGTGTGCCCAATTTCATGAGCATTACTTGAGCATTGTTTGATCCACTATATTTTCCCTGATTGCCATAATAGAGCTGCGGATTATTGTCTCTCATCACACAACCACGTACGTGCTATTTGCTGTCGATACCACATTGAAAGTGGTATTGTTTTATCCATGATAGGACGTACTGGCGATAAAACAAAATCTTAAAATATTGATTATTACATGCAAATGGTTCACTTAAATTAGTTTAACCTTAACCCCTTGGGTTTATATTCCTTTCAAAGTCAACCATGTGAAAATCGTGTCATCTTTCAATGAACAACAGTGCCATATTATAGCATTGAGCCTAACGGGTTACATGTATGTACTTGCCTATAAAGCTATGCATGAAAATGGCAGTGTCAAAATTCCAACTCCTCTTAGAGGAAAAGTGATAGGTTAATGGGTGTGCCGAGTTCTAGTTTTACTTATAGTTTATACATTGGTGCAAATCATCCCCACTTGTTCATTTGTAAATAATCCAAAATACACTACGCTGCTGAAATTCTCTTAAAGTGAACTCATGTTGATAATTTGCACTAATGCACTCAGAACTAGGCATTATTTACAGAGTAATGGTAGTAGAAGTAAAAGTATCATAAGTCTTTTTGCAGGACTCCCAGCATCTCATGACCCCCCAAAATTCCCAAATTTACCTAGGTTTTTTATCTGATGAAGTTAAAATTTTAGGATTATCATTTTGACCAGTGTGGAAATCTTTTTATTTCTATGGGGTGTTGACAAAATAAATGATTGGAAAATTTGTCATGTGGACCTTCATACTTTGTGGTTCACTTACAGGTATATAGTATGTAAGTATACAGTGGCGACCGAAAGTATTGTCACATTCCGAATGCATACAAACGCGATTCCAGAAACAAATTTGTTTCAATAAACGCAAGGCACGCATTTACTATGCTGGCTTTGCGTTTCATCGCGTTTGAACATCGTTTCATGAATCGCCTTCGGAACGTGACGATACTTTCGGTCACCACTGTATAAGTAAGTAATATTTACCTGTTGGAGGCAGCCAAGACACACTATCTGAGTTTGAATCCCAGTAGTAATAGAATCCACTGAAAAATAACAGGAAGTGAAATATTCAAAAAATAATACAACTGATAATCTTGGGCAAGTTCAATACTACAAAGAGAATAGTAACATTATACAGCTGTTGGAATATGTTTATTCATGGAACATTCTAGTCCAGGGTACATACATGTATGCAAGTATTAATCTGTAGCATACATGATTACCATTTAGTGCATTTTTTGATTATTCAAACATGGTGAATTGTTTTGTTTTGTTTTGTTTTGTTTTGTTTTGTTTTGTTTTGTTTTGTTTTGTTTTGTTTTGTTTTGTTTTGGTTTGTTTGTTTGTTTGTTTTTTTTGGGGGGGGGTTAGAAAATCATTGATTTATTTTGTAATTGGAACAAACAGGTTCAATATGTAAAGGAAGAGAAAATAGAGTCAAACCCATCGGACCTGAAACCTATACAAAAGAGACACCCTGCTTATAGAGGACACCAAACTAACTCCCTAGATATCAAACAACCATATACATAATTAACCTGCATAGACATGACACTTTAACTGTTTTCCTTCAGTGTCTTTTCTATACAGATTTGACTGTATATAACATTATGTATAATCCAAAATCTTATTACATTATGGTCAAAACTTTTGACAAGTTCCCTGATTAGGTATAACAGGTTATATATTTGCCTTATTCTAAAAACTAAAACAAGTTTACATGT
Organism: Eucidaris tribuloides; assembly: GCA_001188425.1. NCBI lineage: Eukaryota > Metazoa > Echinodermata > Echinoidea > Cidaroida > Cidaridae > Eucidaris > Eucidaris tribuloides. The sequence goes on along the minus strand of JZLH01S0236983.1, from coordinate 28,400 downwards.
AGCGCTGGGCGATATTTTGATAATATCGAAATTAGACGATATTGAAAAAATATCGAATACACGATACTGATCTCATGATTATTTCAAAATATCGCCAGAGGCACGATATGGCCCAAACTATCATCGATTATAAAAACCTAATGGTGTAAATGCATGCACTGTAGTGGGAGGGACCATGAAATCCCCATCTTTAATACTAATGTCGTTATTTGGCGGTTTGGTGATTTTTGGCTTTTTTCAAGGTATTTTGTGACGGAATAGGCTCCCGAACGGCGACCGTTCCGTTCGCGTCGACACAGCGTGTTTCTATTGAGCATACCGTATTTTATCCGGATAAAATTTAAATTAGTGGAAGTTACAGTGATTGCCTATGGACTTCTTTTTGCTCAAAGCACATCGAAGCACCGATCGATGATCCTACCGGAGATCGTACGATTATGTGGACTAAGAGTCCGTTGACCTGGGTGGGCAACCCGGTATTGATGGGACACGGTCGCGATGGTCAAATTTATCTGTGCAAAACATGTTTTATGTTCGGCAACGATGTCATATATGTAAATGTTTGACACTGGCGTATCACGCCTGTTTCTATTGAGCAAACTGTAGGCCTATATTTATCTCGGATAAATTTAAGCGGCTAATAATGGAGTAATCGGTGAGATGCTATTCGGATTGGCGTTTTGCCTCAAAGCACGATCGGAAGCACGATCGATCCTACCGGAATGTACGATTACCGGCTAAGCAGTCCGTTGACCTGGGTTGCGCAAAGGTTTAGGATATGTGAAAAATTATGGGATACACGAAAAGGGTAAATGGGTAAGGTTAAATCACAGGTCAAGAGAGGAACAGGTACCGGTCCGGGGTATGGGTAGGCTAACGGCACCGTGGGTCAGGTACAGGTACAGTCAGCAGGTACACGGTACGGATACATGATATGCAAGGGTATGAATGTCAGTACTTGGTCCGGAATTAGGGCAAGGCGTACGGGAATGAACCTGTACAAGATATACGGGTAATGAACCTGTACAGGTAGGGTACAAACCAGGCGGATTCTTGCACTGCGGTAGACGACCATGGGTTCGAAAATTGTACGGCCAGGGGAGTTCTACGGGTATACAAGTCTGGCAAAACCATCTTTATTTTCTGTTAAATGTGCAGTCTTTTCAATCTAATGATATGCATTTATCATTCCAAAATTATTTAAATTCGATGATTTCATAAGCATTGTTTTCCTTAATATTAATTTACTTTAAATACTACAAACAGCGGTTACGGGTACGGATGCAGAGCCAGACGGAAGCATGGGTACGGGTATGGGTATGGGTATGGATATGGGGTATGGGTATGGATATGGGTATGGGTATGGAGTATGGGGTATGGGGTATGGGATATGGGGTATGGATAGTGGGGTATGGGGTATGGGATATGGGGTATGTGTATGGATATGGGTATGGGTTAAAGAGGGTACAGAGCCATGGGGTTCAGTTACATTTTTTTTTTATACTCTGTATTTATATTTTAAAAAAGTAGCCTACATTTTTAAGAGTATATGAGTACGTAGGTATAGGTACAAGGAAATGGGTACGGTTATCCACAGGTACAAGAGGAGAGGTATGGGTACGGGTCAGCCGCTTACGAGACGAGAGGTACAGGTAAGGATATGATCCTGTGGATACTGGATTGGTACCGACCATTGGGAACAGGTACAGGAACGAGACAAGAGGTACGGATATAGACTTGTGATTTCTTGGTATGGGTACGGCCCAGCTGTAATGGATACGAAATGAGAGGCACAGGTATGGATATGGATATGGACCTGTGGGGTGTAAGTATATACGGTACAGGGGTATGGGTATGAGATCATGGGTACGGACCCGGAATTTAAGGGACAAGGGTACGGGTACTTCAGAAAATGGAAATCTAAACAAAAATTGTTCTTTCCCTTAATGAAGTTTTTTTTAAAGCATAATATAACAAATTCATTAAAAAATGGTATTCACATCCATCCATCAAATAAATATGAATCTGCAGTTTAAGAAAAATTCCAGAATGTACTGCAAAGGACCAATCATACACATTTAATGAGGGCAATTACATGTAGGGCCTACAATTTTTAATCTCCAAAATAATGTCCATTCAACATAAACCTCACCCGCTAGGACCCGTGGAATTTCCACGGGTCCCGCTGTATTATAATAATGTCGTTATTTGGCGGTTTTGGCGTTTTGCCCCGAATTTGGCGATTTTTGGCTTTTTTCACGGTATTTTATTATGGAATAGGCTCCCGAACGGCGACCGTTTGGTTCGCGTCAACCCCAAAATTCGATGCGGCGATAGTCTTTATTGTCTCAGGGGCCCATTGTTTTTGACGAAAATGTTCCAGAGGCCGATTTTTTAGGGCATTTCTCCGAGTCGTTTTGCCGTAAAATCGTACGAACGTGCGCGTACAATCACCAGCGTAGCTTACGGTGAGAAATGCCAGACCCGTCTCACAGTTTCGCCAAGGTTTTGCCAGTATGGCGTTTTACCGACCAAAAAATACTCCTGCAATTCGGCATTCTCGCCCGTGTATGTGCATAGCCATAGAAATTATCGGCAAAATTCACTTTTTTTCTTGCCTTGATCTAATTTCTGAATAGAAAGGAACTTCATCACACCTATTTCAACTTAAATGTTATTTTAAAGCATTATTTTCTGTCTCTATGTCAAAAAAGTACCCCGAAGTCCGTGAGATTGCGTCCGGTTAAGGCCGTCGCTCCAACACACGTTCAAAACCATGTAATGCCCTAGCGTTTTGACTGTGCAGTCGACAGGCTTTGCCCTGCATGCTCGGTCGTACGTGCAGATCACACTCACATGTACATGTAATGTGGTCCTGAGCAGAGCTGTACCGACACCTGGGTCAGTGCGCCACAGGTTTCTTCTGTCTTTATGGAATTGAACTTACATTTTTCCTACAGTGCTGTACTTCTTCATATTTTATGGGGGAGGGGGTGGGGGCACCATGGAGACAACTCATATATTTTTGTGTACAAAGTAGATGAGTGGTTGTTTTCATGCGTCGTGGCACAAGAATGTGCTCTGAAATTTACGATTCTAAACAAAGTTATACTAAAATATTGCTCCAAATGGATAGTTTACTAATTACCTCAACATATAACTTGAAAATGAAGGACTCATTACTTCATTTTCATTTTGTAACTTAATTCCAAAATTTCTGCCCAGTGTCGATGTCCAGGGAACAAAATTCTGTCCAGTCCTGTTTTGGCTGGGCTGGATCATTCAATCCACACAGTACAAACTTTGGTTTTTTTTCTGTGTTGAACGTAAGTGGTCCGTAGCAGCTCTACTCAAGACATATGATACGTAGTAGGTGTGTGTGTGTGCCAGGGGGGCGGGGATTTTAGCCACCAACAATTTCATTCAAAACCATAAAACAAGCTGGCGAAATGAGTCGTGGAATTGTTAAAAAAATAAATGCAAAATTCGGCCTACTGGTGTGTGTAGTTTGGGTGGGGTGAGGCATAGATCTATGCCGCACCCCACCCCAAACTGATGTACGTAGTCTTACTGTTACTGTCGTATTTTTTAGTGCATTTAAAATATTGAAATGTAAAATTACGTTAAGTTGAAGTTTAGTGAACTGTTGTGGTACAGTACCATTAATTGTCTGTGCCGGACCTTGGACCAGCCGGACTTGACTCAGCAGCAAAGTTCTTCAATCTATACGGATATGCACTGGCGTATAATTGTGTGGTCCCGGGGGGGGGGGGGGGGGGGGGGGGGTTCGCTCTCCACACGGCCCGCTACGCACCCACGTCCAGAAAAAGCGTCGAAAAAGGTCCCCTTTCCAGGCCTCGGGTGTCGTTTCCGTCTCTTGAAAAAAGGGTAGCTTTTTCAGCACCGTTCGCCGGCAATCGCCACGTAGGGTAGCCTTTTCTCACATATCACGCCATTTAGGAGTACTAATTTGGTTATGTAGATTATGCCATTTAGGGGTGCAAATTTTTTGTGGATCTAAAAACATCTCCAAAATAAACGTTTGATAATTAGGCAAATTGCTAAGTGAACCTCTTTGGGTTCCGCAATGTACAATAACGTGAGATTGACACTTGGTTGGGGTATCAAATTAGTTGATTTCACTGTTTACGCCACTTGGGGTATCAAGTTAGTGGATTCCCTATTCATGCCACTAGCTAGGGTATCATAATTAGTTGATTTCCTGGGAGTCACACCACTTACGGTACTTTTTCTCGTGTTACGCCATTTAGAGTTGCAAATTTCGTAATGTCCACTTAATAGGGTACCTTTTCTCGTGTTACGCCATTAAGGGTTGCAATTTTTGTTATGTAGGTGACATTGTATAGGGTGCATTTCTGAGGTTGTTGAACACGGGTGGGTAACAGACCTTGTGGAGAGTCGACCCCCCCCCCCCCCCGGTCGTTCTGTCAGTCCAAGTCGAGTATGGGTACAGTTATGAACGGATTACGAGACGAGAGGTACAGGTATAAGTCCGGGGTATGGGTAGGCCTACGGACCTGTGGGTCAGGTACAGGTACAGTCCAGCGGATACAGGTACGGATACGAGACCATGCATGGGTATGAATGTGAGTATGGGTCCGGAATAAGGGGAAAGAATATGGGTATGAAGCTGTGAGTACAGGTACAGGTACAGGTACAGACCAGTGGGTATGGGTACGGGTAGAAGACCATGGGTACGAATATGAGTACGGTTCGGAAATTTGTACGGGTACTACAAGTCTGGCAAAACATACTTAATTTTCTGTTAAAATGTGCAGTCTTTTCAATTTTGATGATAATGAATTTACCACCCCAAAATTATTTAAATTCTTGATTTTTCTCATTAATGTTAATACTACAAACAGCGGTTACGGGTACGGGTACGGAGCCAGACTGAAACATGGGTACGGATACAGGAAAAGCAAATCTAAAAAAAATAAAATGTTTTTTCCCATAATGAATTAAAAAAACAAACATAATATAACAACTCCATTAAAAAAAAAAAGGTATTCGCAATAACTTTCGAAAATTTCCATAAAATAAATACAATGTTAAAACAAATAAATGTGAATCTGCAGTTTAAGAAAAATTCCAGAATGTACTGCAAAGGAACAATCATACACGTTTAATGAGGGCAATTACCGTGTACAATTATCTCCAAAATAATGTCCATTCAAAATAAACCTCACCCGCTAGGACCCGTGGAATTTCCACGGGTCCCGCTAGTAGCTCTATGAATACTCTGCACACGAGTGCTTCTGCCTGTAATAGGTAGAAACAGGGAGGTCAGGGAATACTTGAGAGACCTCCATGCTGTTCAGCTATCAAACTTGTGGTATCTGAAGCAGTAGTGCGTTTAGTGTAATTGTATACAAATACTGTCAACATGCCCACCAAAAATGCTATAGTGTATTTATAAACAGTTGGTACCATGATTCTCTGATCTAGTTACAAGAGGGTCTACAGAAAGCAACACTGTTTTAACCTTATTTTGATAACAACCCTACAGGGTGAACTGTCAATTTAAGTCGAAAATAGATTTATGTTACATTATTCATCACAAATTTGTTTTACATCTCAGGCGATAAATCGTGTTATCGACGATATTTTTTCCACGATAATCGAATATGGCTTATATCAAATTTCGCCAGCTCTATTCACATGTACAACGTTGAGGGAATAACAGTATTTTTCAACTTGCAACATTGCTTAACAGTAGATTTTTAAATTAAAGGAAGCATACTTTACCTGGGTGGATCTTTGACTTTCCACCAGCCTGATGGGAGGTTGTCGTTGTCAATGATTATTTGCTCTTTGCTCATATCAGGCTGGACATCTCCGGAATAATCAGCCGCAATGATTTCTTCTTGAGGATCTATGTGAAAAAAGAAAAAAGGTAGTAAAATAACTTTTAACACTGTTTTAGGTTTGCTTATTCTACATAATAATATGCATGCTGAACTACAGTGACTGGTCTCAATATAATTGTGGGAAAACCTGAGGAAAGTTGTTATTTTTGGTTAAAATCTTTTTTTTTTAAATGAGAATGAAAGTAGATATCAACAAACACTGAACAAGTAATTTGAGAATATTATTGTAGGTATGTGCCACAGGGATGACTGAGAAACCTATTCTGATGCATGTAGTACTTCTCACAAAGTGACAAGTATCATCATTCCACAGCATTGCAATATCAAGTATCAAGCAGATGTCACATTTATGCTTTTCTGAAGATGTTTTCTTCTTTTTTCTTTTCTAATTCCTTGTCAGCAAAAACTGTGTGAACACATCTTCCCATCAGCAAACAAAGTGAATTCCAAAGGTTCTGATATTAATTCCAGGGCAAGTCCAAGATAACGTAACCTCAGATGTCAAAATTTCATCTTGATCTAATAAAGAAATATTTAATACCATTGTGAAGCTCAAGAGTTAAAGTGTTTAATTCTGTAGAATTCAATGTCATATTATGCAAATTTATGTAAATTCCAAGGGGTTAATTTGCATAAATGTAAAACTCAGCGTTACATATGGGACAATTTAAAAAAATCCTATTAAATCATGGAGAGACATCTAATATTTAATTTATATATGGACATGAACCCTTTATCATCTTGTTTAATTGTGCATAGAAAGTTGGGCATTAATCAATTAATTATGCAAATTAGGTGCCGTCCAAGCATGAGATGTCCCATACGTAACAAATTTAGGATGATTTTTTAAGTTTTTTCGTAGAATTGAAGACTTATTGCAATGAAGCTTTGGGATGTTCTAATTTATTCATTTTGAAAGTAAAATGCCCTAAATAGCTTTGAAAATTTAATTAGACCTTT
>JZLH01S0236939.1:19682-31052 GCA_001188425.1 Eucidaris tribuloides | reverse complement strand
TCGTTGGTGGATTTGCAAACGGCGTCAAAGAGGTCAAACGGTTATACAGACCATTTTGAAGCCGTTAGTGGATTCGCAAACGGCGGCAAAATGTGTTCTATATAGATGTCGAATAAGGCCTTAAAATCCTTTGCATATTACAGACGATCGATTTGACGAATTTCGTTATTGTCAAAACACGCGTGAATATCATCATGTACCATGTGTACGGGCGCACGTCCAATAAAATACAAACTTTGGTTTGTTTCTCCAGTGTTGGGCGTATGTGGTCCATATAGCTCTGCTCAGGACCACATACATAGTAGGTGCGATCCCCCTCTGCAGGATTTTGACACTTTTTCCTGAATAGTAAATTGTGGCCCCAGCCAGAATCATACTCTGGCAAATTCTACTGTGAATACAGTAGCCTTTACCATCAGTGTTGATCCATTTTCTGGATTTACTGAGGGATTTTGAGTGAGCGTCCTGTAGGCTCTAACATTAATATAACACATAGGGACAGTAATTTTCTGTTTCAAGAAAAGGCCTTCTCCGTTTCCAAAAATCTGGAATTCCGTTTCAACTTATCTGAAAAATGGAAATTCCGTTTTACCATAGTTTGTATGCATGAAGAAAAATGACAATTCCGTTACATAAAACTTGAAACAAATATTTCTTGCTGTTTTTGTGTTTTTGTGTCAACTTGTTCTAATTTTTGTTCTGAGTTTCTTGTTTTTTCCTTTCAAAAAGTAAAACATTTGGGAAAGAACAAAAAAAAGAGGTTTTTTCCATGATTTTCCGTTTGAAAACTCATATTTCAGTTTCAAGTTGTGATTTCCGGGAAATTCGCGTCTGTTTTCGCGTTATCGGCGGAAAATCACTGTCCCTAAACACAGGCAGGCTGGAGATTTTTTTTCTTTTCTTTTTTTTTGGGGGGGGGGAGCAAAATTGTCAAAATTTCTGAAGCACTACGTGACTCCGCAAAATTGTATTAGAAAATTTTGCACACAAAAATAAAGCTTGTAGTAGATCTACATGTATAAAGTTGAATGGTTTTGTAGTGCCTTGCACAGATTTTTATCCCGTTAAAGACGAGAGATGCATGTATGAGCTGCTTGTCAAGAGGTCTGTGGGAAGTGTATGTTAGAGCAAAATTAAATCATCTTCAACTGGTCAACAATTTTGCATTATTTTATGAATTTTTCAAGTTGGGCAATTCCATAAAATAATCAACTTTTGTACGTCCGACCCCCCATTTTTCTCCATTCTTTAATGCTTCACTTCCACAAACTGCTCAAACCATGATAATTTAAGAGCATGATAACCCTTTAAGAACAAGAAATCCAAGAAATCATTTCCAGAAGGTCCCACATATAGGGGGTCGGACATACATTTTTATGGAATTGCCCAGTTGTCAAATTATTGATTTGCAAATTATGTCTCTTGTATGCTAACTTGAAGGTGCATCATACTGTATACGCTGAATATTTTGTGGTGGTTTAATTTTCATGAATTTCACGACTTAACACCCAAGTTTCCACTTCCTGATATTCCTTTACAAAGTGAATGCAAATTTATGCAATAATATCGCAAAAATACACTCTCGCAAATTCACTCGCAAATTCCTCATCTTGAAGCAAAATCACGAAAATGTACATGTATGTTTGCGAAATACATGACATATACAGTACCGCGTAATATTATTTCCACTTGTGTATGGACCATTTCTTTGTTAGTATTTAACTCAATATACATGTCGGATCAAAGTGCAATTTGGTACATTAAGTTGCTATCATTACTATCATCAACAACAACTATAGTATTTATATTTAACATCTGTTTTCCCTATACTGTGGGATTGCATTCTATTTCCTTCATGGTCTTTTCCAAACTTCCTGATCTGTAACATCAATTAGCTCAATATGAAAAAAAAAAAATGCAAGTACATGTCTGAATACAGCAGATGTGCTGTGGCTAGATTGGTAAGGTGTGTGCCACATAATCTAGTGGTCTCAAGTGTGCATTTTAAAGGTCCTTCAGCGAGACATATTGTCTGCTTTGTTGCTCTCCCAGCCAAGTGTATAAATGGGTACCCGGTAGGAATGAAATGGGTGAGCCTGTCGTGGCTGGCAAGTCTTTCTTTTAGGAGTGGACAGGTGTCTGATAGACGATTCTCGGACTACTCTCCTGGACGACAACTTCTCGGGAGGATGGCTCCCCTAAAGGACAACTCGCCCTGAGGACAACACAACTCCCTTTAGGACAACTCGCCCTGAGGACAACACAACTACCTTTAGGACAACTCACCCAGAGGACAACACAACTCCCTTTAGGACCAACCCCCCCCCCCCCAAGATGACAACTCCTGTGTAGATTTTAACAATGTTTCCAGTCTAAAAAGTCAGATTTGACCTTGTGAGAGTTGTTCCCCCCCCCCCCCAGGGAAACTGTCCTAGGGGGAGTTGAACTCCCGGGGGGTTCACTCACCATCTGGAGTGGTACCCATGCTTGTCCAAAAAAAGTCGAATAAGGGTCGAATTTCGGATGTACGGTGGCGTCGACGTTTTTCAGAAAAAGGGGTACTTTTTCAGTTTGTCTTCAACGTTTTTGAAAAAAGGGTTGTATTTTCAGCATAATATATATTCGTCCCCTTCTTTGGTGTTTTGTGGACGTCTTCTCATCTTGTTCTTGTTTGGCATTTATTTTTGTAACTGGTCTTTAGGCTGTGCCAAACTTTGCTTTATTTTGCAATTTAGGGCTGTATTTCTACTGTTCTGTGCTATTTGCTTCATACAAGAGAGGATTTTTTTTCTCTGTTCTACACCACTTTCCATTTGGGGCACTTTTTTCATTGTACTAGACTCTACGCCACTTTTGCCACTTAGGGTCTCATTTTACATTGTATTACGCCATTTTCCCAATTTAGGGTCACTTTTTACGTTGGTTTTACGACATTTTCACCATTTACGGGTGAAATTTCGTGCCTAGAATTACGCCGTTTAGGGTCCATTTTTAAGGTGCTTGGACAAGCATGGGTACCACTCCAGATGGTGAGTGACCCCCCCCCCCCCGGGTTGAACTCTGAGGAGTTGTCCTCTGAGGGAGTTGTTCCCGGGGGTTTCAACCTCTGGGGGTGATGTCCTCCTGGGGAGATGTTCTCTAGGGGATTTGTCAGGTGGGAGTCATCCCCAGGGGAGTTGTCCTCTGGGTAGTTGTCCTGTTACGCTGATAGACTTACAAGCATCTGACAACCTGGATGATTATAATGTAGAGTGCTTACAGCTGATGCATTTCATAATCATATTAGGTTCTATATGATGTATTATCATTGTTACATTTGAACAAATTTTATGCAAATTAACATCTGCATCAAATTTCAGAATATTTTAGATAAAACAAAACGAGGCCGGCTACTTAGTGATTACACTATAAAGTCAGGTCATGGGTTAAACTGCAGTTTAAAGATTGTGTCATTGATTTGCACGTCAAAAAACATCTAAATGAATGAAATCAGCTGAAATCATATCCAATGTGAAGATTGATATAAATAAACACCTCTCATAGAGACTTGGGGTAAAATATTGAGTTTTGGTGAAAATCTGGACGGTTAAACTTCATACTTTTTCAAATTACTGGGAAGCATTTTCAAAAAATCCGCGAAGTCAGACGTGCACGTGCCGTTCCAAAATTGTTCAATCAGCGGTTAGCTAAATGTCGTGCGGAGGTTAGCCGTTTAACCAATCAGTGCGCTGCGCTAGTCTTGCAATGGTACACAGTAACCGCGATTCGCAGTTTGAGCAAAATTGAAACTCACGGAAAGAACAACATTCTGGTAACATGTCGTTATTAGTTTTTCTCATAAAACAACAAATTCATGATGTATGGATCTCAAACTTTCAGCACACCATTTGTAAGTACTAAACTACCGTTTGGCATTGATAATAAAGGGAAGTAATGGACTTGCACATCCCTGACACAATCTTTAAGGCTTAAAAATATAAATTTGTCATTGCCATTAGTTTTGATTTTTTTTTCTTATATCATTTTCATCACCACTTTTAGGTTTATTGTATCCTATCAGTCCCGTGAGGTGGCTCTTGTCTGTCTTAGTTCCTTTCTACATGTCATATGATGCCATACGCAAAAAGAAACTGGATAGTGCTGGTGCAGTAATGGGTGAGTATCAGAAGTTTTGTACAATATTTATATGATATTGGATGGCTTTGAGGTGGACACGAGAAAATATTGTAGGACTTGTGACAAATATCGGACTCGTCGCATAAGGAGTATATTTTTTGTGTCCACCGAAAGTAAGCCATCCAATATTATCATTATTATCTAATTCCACAGAGAGAATTTTCAAAATTGAAAGTTAACGGAATCCACTAAGTCTGTTACCAAGGACAACCATTCTTTGTGAGTTTAACATGTTATTCTTACTATACAACTGAAATCACATATTCCTCTTAATTAAGTAAATTTTGTAAAGCGTGTACATTATATGCCAAAAAATAATAATTTGATTCTTGTACAAAAAATGCTTTATATCATTATCATTTTATAATACATTGTGTGTGAAATACTGGATCAATTCATACAGGTAAACAAGAAAGTACCCGGATGTATCCAATATTTTTCCTCAGTGTACAATATTTTCTGATACACCCCTTTGTCTAGCCTCACCGCTTATACGCGCATTCATTTGCGCACGGGATACGCGATAATATCGCCGCGCTGGAAACTCCCCATTTAGATAATAATTGTTTTTATTTGTTATATTTCTTTTGGTCATTTATATGTGACCCGTTACCACGATACCCTGACAAAGTCGCACAAACCAAAAGTAAGGAAAGTGCCACATGTCGTAATTATGATATAAAGTAAGAAAATGAAGTGTCTTTAAAAATAAATAGATTAATGACATTCACATGTCGCAAAAGTTTGAATATTCATATTTTTACACAAAGTATTTTTCGTTCTATATTCATGTTTTCTGAGATGTTCACTTTATCGGGTATCATGGTGACAGGTCTCATATTATAGGTTTTCCCGGTCATTTCGCAACTTTTTACTCATTTTAACTTATCAATAGTCAAATTCAACTCGGTTTGATGAATCCGGACAAATTGAATTTCCAATTCAAGTTGGCTGCTTTCAAGTTGTCATTTTGCTTTTCATAACACACACTTGCCGTTCAATTTTAAAACATCATGTATTCAGGTATTAATTATATCAATTTCAAACCGATAGGTCAAGAGGTTATCTGCTGCTCGATTTTACAGTTCTTTTTCGATTTCGCGTGTAATCTGCTTTGATTGGCTGTAGGAAGTTCTATTAAAAACCTTTTAAACATGGTATGTCCCTAACAAGCCTAAAACGCTTACCCGATGCTTTGCCCGACATACATGTAGGCAAGAACTAATGTATGCAAGGTTGGATTCCAGTTTTGAAATGTATTCCATTATAAACAGGTTTGCGAAAATAGCTTGTTTCTAGCGGAACGCCAACGGAAGAAACATCCATAAATTCTACATACCGTTTGCTGAATTGGTCTATTCGCATTAATTGGCAAATCCTTATTGTCCTTACTCAATAACCCTAATTGCTTATAAATCTTGAGATTCTTAACTTCGAAAATTGTTCCTTCCACACCAAAACTTCACAGCTGGCCAGGAAGTACAACATGTACATTGTCCTCATGTGGCGCTTGAAAATTAAATGAGCGTATTCATAAAACGATTGCACATTCTTGAATATGAATGTGTGAAAGACCCACACCTGTTAACCACATGAAATTGAAAACACGTTGTGTGGCTTATAAATTGACTTCATTATTTGAGAAACCGAATGCTTTGAAATGAAATTTTATGCAGTTGGAAGAAAAAGAATCATTTCTATCACGGTTCATTCTATTTCACTTGAAACTGAATGATCTGGATAACAAATGGAATGCAAAACGTGCGAAAATGACCGGGAAAACCTATAATAGCAGAGGGACAGCCTGTACCTATCACTCAAAAAACCTGGTGGGTTCATATTTGATATTTTCCTACAAATTTGAGATTTTATTACATATGTTTTTTGTGAAATGTGAAAAACATGCACATTTTGTATTTATTTCTAATATACTGTTTTGAAATATATTTATAAGTTTATAGCTTCACAAAATCCATTCTAACTTCATACATCGTAAAAATATTAACCTGAGCATAACACCTTCATATTTTTAGAAAGACTATACTTTTATCTATAACTTTTATTCAGAACATTTTTGCCCAATACGCATGTGTAAATAGTTATAGCTGTTAGAAGTTGACATTGCACTTCAAAACTTGCTCAATGTGGCATTATTCACGAAGGTTTGAGACATTAAAGAGTTAACAATCAACTTTAGATCTCTCTGAAACACTCTAGAGCTTGGATACAATGTATTTGATCTAAATCTCATTCGATTATCATGGAAAAAAACATCGTCGATAACACGATTTATCGCCTGAGTTAAAAAACAAATTTGTGATGAAGAAGATAAATCTATTTTAGGCGTAAATGAGCCCTGAAAGACTGTTATCAAAATGTAGTCAAAACAGTGTTGCTGTCTGTAGACCCTCTTGTAACTAGACTGTAGGCCTATATCAGAAGATTCATGGTGCCGATTGTACATTTTGGTGGTCAGTGTGTTGACGGAGTTGTTATGTTATACTAAATGCACCACTGCTCATAATACCACAAGTTTGATAGCTGAACAGCATGGAGGTCTCTCATAGCCCCACCCCCTGTTTCTACCTATATCAGCCATTCCATACTTGTGTCACGCGAGTCACGCATGCTGTGTCTTACAAGTCACATGTCAGGGTATAGATCATTGATTTACTTGATCAAGTATTCGATTCATTTCCAATATTTTCTCGGTTTTGATCTATACCCTTGTTTACCACTTGTGTGACATGAAATATGCGTGACTCGCGTGACATTTACGTGGAATGGCTGATATGATTATAGGCAGTAGCACTCGTGTGCAGTGTATTCATAGAATCATACATGTACCTGTTGGAATTTCTTGGTCCCTCCTACTGCAGTGCATACATTTACCCCATTAGGTTTTCATAATCGATGGTATTTTGGACCATATCGTGCGCCTGGCGATATTTTGAAATAATCATGAGATCATTATCATGTATTCGATATTTTTTTCAACATCATGTAATTTCTATATTATCATAATATCGCCCTCGATTTTTTTTTTCTATCCAGCTTTTGGAATGGGCATCATCATGATGGTCAGCAGTTATTCCTTCTTCCTAAGCCTGATCCTCTTCTTCTACAGCGGCTCCAAACTCACCCGTTTCCGTGCCGACAGGAAGAGGGAGCTGGAACCAGACTTTAAAGAGGGTATGGCTGTAAAACACCTTAGAGACTTTAAAGGAACAAATCTAGATAGATTTTCAAACTAATTCATAATAAATAAACCAAAGATGAATTGATTGAATAATTGAAATATGCAACTTAAATAGAAATGAAAGTCAGATAGGTACAGTATATGCATTCAGAAAATGCAGGAGAGTATTACACGGTTTGTAGAGATCAAGCATTTTCTGGAAATTCAGGGACTTGAAATTTTTCCAGATGCAAAAGTCAGGGAAAGTCAGGGAATCCATCAATTTTTTATGGAAAGTCAGGGAAAATAATTGAAATTATTACAGTTTTCTGCTCTACAACCTTTCTAGATTAGGAAGTCAAGTGATATTGTCAAGTGACATGGCAGTTTGCAGGGTGACTGCACTTGACCTCAGAGGGGAAGAACAGATTGTGTAAGTAGAGGAGGGGGAGGGGGGCAAAACAGATAGATTTTAACCTAACTTGGTAGGAATCATCTCTAGGTCAAGGGATCCCAAGTCAGGTAAATGATTCATGTGAACAGTGACACCCAAGGGACCCCCAGGGGTACTGTAGATTATTCAGGACCAAAACTATCAAGTGATGTCCTACTCAGGAAAATTGTGTCAAGTTTAGGTGAGTGTTGTCAAGCCTCCAGGGGCTCTTCAATCATGCTCTTGTCTAATTTACATTTGTTTTCTGTAATGTGGAAAACTCTTGGCCTTGATCATTTCTCTTCAATACTCCCTACAGGTGGCCAGAGAACCTGGGTACAAGTGTTCACCAACGGTGGTATCCCGGCCCTGTATGCCGTCCGCCACGCCCTAGAGTCCGGGTTTCGGGAGCAGCCCCTCGATTTCGTCCATCAGTACGAGCTGACGTACCTAGCCCTCGGTGTCATGTGCAGTATAGCGTGTTGCAGTGGCGACACGTGGGCGTCGGAGGTCGGGAGCGTCGTGGGATCGGGAAAACCGCGGCTGATCACCACATGGGAACCAGTTCCCAGAGGTAACGAATCAAACAGTGATGCCACTTTTCTGGAAATTTCTGGATTTCCTGATTTCTGGTCTCCAACAGGTCTTCAACGCATTAAAAATTAATGCATGTATAATTAGTTAAATTGATATTAAACTCCCATTTGTAAACGTAAAAAGTAACTTAACCTCTCAGATTCATACAATTTTCTATCAGGCAGTATTGGTTTGGTGTCATTTTTTGTAACATTTGTCCATTCTCGGCCATCGGCATAAATTTGGCCAATGCCATGAATCACATATGGCATCACTAGGTGTTGTGTGATCGATAGTTCAGTCGGTAATGTCAATGTGACTTAAAGTGAGCTCAGTTCAGCAGACGATTTTGTTTTTCCTTAACACCAACACCAAACTTGAAATTACCCACTGATGTGTTCCTCTGGTTTTCATGGTTTCATTCAAAACAACTTACTATCAGTGTATTTCTTGTGATATTTATAATTGTAGCCAATGCAACTGAAGTAAGTTCATAAGAAATATTTGAATTGATGTAGATAAAGTGTTTACATCATCTTGCATGAAATTCTCAAAATTTTGTAATCTATCATTTCAAGCACAGACATATTTGTATAAAAGCAGGTTTGTCATCAATACAACAAATTAAGGTACTGTGTGATAGTGTTCTTTCAGAACTACTTGCAAATTGTTTTTGCATACTTTCTTGTCAATTTCAGGTACAAATGGAGGCGTATCTGTCATCGGAACACTTATGAGCTTTGCAGGGGGTCTAGTCGTCGGCTTTGGTTACTTTCTTGGCATTCTTCTTACATTTTCACGCGACGTACTGCAAAATTCGCCTCCGCAGTGGCCAGTCATTCTGTTTGGAGGGATTGCCGGGCTGTTTGGCTCATTTGTCGACTCACTGCTTGGTGCTATTTTCCAATTTTCAGGTAGTTATTTCATCTCCTGTAAAGTTGACGGAATTAACCATGCATCAGCAGACTATACAAAGATATATTATTAATGATAATTAGTTGGTAGGGCAAGGTCAAATTACATGATTTTCCGTAGTCCCATCAATGCTATTGTACAAATCCCTAGTGACAATTACTTAAATATTACAAAACCCGTAAATCATGTTTGTTATCCTAAATCCATTTGCACGTTTTTGCAAAAATTAATTAATTATGACGGTTATTTATAATATCATGACCAAGGACATTTTAACAGTGTACAAACTACCAGGGACGATCACCGTGTGCAAAAATAAATTATGTGGCTGGAATGTCACTCCGTCATATCCTTGACAACCTATGCAGTCACAATGCTTCTGTGAATCTGCAAATGTTTGGAAACTGAATAGGAACTTTGGTGAGGCATTTGAGAGCAACCATTCTATAAATAATGGAGGACTGCATGTATGGCTTTTGTTAAATTCATTTAAAAGAACACCTTCACCAGTACATTCTGATGTGAATTAATGTAGAGCCACAGGCCTTCATAAATATTAAATAGCTGTAAAGACTGATCTAGCGAGTATTGTTTGTGTCTGTGAAATCGCTATTGATGGTGATTCCTTCTTCTACGAATATGACTGAGGAACTTGCCTCATTAATTAGTCTATCATCTCATCAACGCGCTACTAAAAATTGGATAACAAATGTGTTTTCTCATCAGCAACTTTATCTTATTCACTTGGTAATGATATTTGTCAATACCAATCTGGAGACTATGGAACTTTTTTTCGAGAGCGTTATTTGGTCAATGCCGTACAATCTAAATAATAGTAGGAGATTCTTATAATCCCTAGCATTCTATCAGAAAAGATACTCATGGGCAGTGTACAGTCTGACCTATAACCTAACAGTTAAAGTATATAATATACAAATATATACTGATACAAGAGTTTCTGGTTGAAACTATGAGGAGTCTGAGGTTACATGAACTGTACTATTTTTCCCAAGGGGCGCAGCCCCAAGGGAAAATAGTTAACAGTCAACGTAACTGAGGGTGTCATAGTTTCAAACAGAGACTCTCAGGACAGGACATATTTGTTTTATATCCGTCATCCAATTAACTTGGAAATTACACAAAGTGAAAAAAAAGGTAAATGAAATTTACGTACGGTACCCTTACGAGTATGTGTGTAATGCACGGTGTACATGTGCGCGATATTTTTATTTGCAGTACGGATAGGGATACAATTCCATAAACTATACTCTAATTAATTGAGTACTAATTTTATATACCTATAACACACTAATTTAATCCTCATTCTTAATTTAACTATTATCCTAACTCAATCTTGACGAACGTAACCCAGTGTTAATCTTAAACTTTGCCAGACTTCCATACTGGTGTAGCGCGCTATAATGTCTTTCAAGTGCACAGACAAAAAATATGGTATATGTGTTTGTACACACGATTTATCCGGTTTTGAATTTCGGCTCAAATTGCGAACCTGCTGTCTGGCGCCCTGTATTGTTGACAGATTAATGTACTATAGCACTCATGTGAAAGTACTATAGTACTTTCCAAATACTATAGTACTTTCAGCACTACTGTCTCCCATACTCACAGAATAGTGTATTTATTTTTGATCATGTGACATACTTTTGACCAACCAGAATTCAAGAAATTTGCAATGAGGGATATAAAGATATATAGATGATAACTTCGGGATCTGAATTTTTACTTCATCGTAACAAATTTTGATATACCTATGTTCATTATAATGGGAATGCACTATACATTGGTATTTGTTTAAAGACAGGGGATCTCTTTTGCATGCCTGAAAATTAACATTGTGTAAATACAATGTCATTTAGAAGAAAATGCCATTTGGGAACCTTTAGCAAAATATAGGAGCTAGAAACGCAGTTTTAGTGGAATTATAGTGATCATTAAACTCAGATTTGAATTTTTTTCTCGCGAGAAAAAAATTCCTACCATAGAACGTACACTAAATGGCTATTGTTTTTCTTTTGCATTTTTCAAATTTTAGGCATTCACTAACCCCCAGATTTCAAAGACATGCCCTTCA
>JZLH01S0236906.1:56901-69790 GCA_001188425.1 Eucidaris tribuloides | reverse complement strand
AATTAATACTTTTTGAAAGGAAGCATGTTTTTATTCATAACAGTACCAGTAAACAAAGTTTTTGTATGTTCATAACAACAACAAAATCCCAGAACTACATGTACATGTAGGCCCTATGCCTTCCTCCTTTGCACGCAAATACAAAATGTAACTATACGAAATCCACACGGGCTCTACAACACCCCGTGCATTCCTTCCTTCTCATGAATTTGCTGAAAAATTGGGCCAGTGACCCAATTCTGTGACCAATTCGTGGCAGGGATGGTGAAAATCAGTGCCCGGTCTGGGCTGGATGGATACATATCACTGTAGTACATGCTGCATGGGCAATACAATACATACTTTGCATTTGAAGAAAAAAAAATCAATGCCAATTTCACAATGTCCTCGAATCTCAAATATCATGTTATTATGTCACTATGCCTGCTACTGGCTCAGTGGATTTGTTATTTTCTGATACAGACCCAGAATGCCTTATATATCCACTTCAGACTTTTATTCTAACATCAAAACTTCTTTGGAGATCTTAAAAGATTGTGTCCATAATTTACACACTCCAAAATGAACTTAGTGACTGATCATTTATGATGTAAAGAATTACATAAATCTTTGCCCCTCACAAAGCATTCGGGCTAAAAAGTCAGGTTTCATGAAAATAAGCTCTGATAATATTCAAATAAAATACACCAACATAACATTGCTCACTGAATTCAAATTCTATAGCTTACAGCCATCAAACAGCCATTAGTCTGAGTGCAGACCTGATTCATGCATCATATAATGAAAACTGAATAATATCCGCTGATCAAAGATTACCAGGTCAAAACTCATACCAGTGCAGTTGGAATGCTAAGCAATCTTCGCTATACACAGAATGGATTCTACAAAATTCAAAATCAGTGGGTGACACTGTATACCCAGTGTCTGAAATGCAACTTGAGAAATGGCCCAATTTCAAATAATTTATTGTTTTTTCTTAAAATAAAATGTTACAACATATGAATCCAAAATTTTGAACACTGCATTTTTATGGCCTTATCTAGATTTGGATCAAATCTGAGGAAAAAAAAACAGTTTGGGTGTACAAATAAAGAAAAACACAGTGTTTATCACCCAACTCAATGATTTCAAACGGCTGGTAAAACATCTGAATTCCGCCTCCGATATCACAAATCTGCATGCACACTTTCCGTGACCCGTCATTCCAAAACAAGGACAACATATCGCATTCTGTGATTCATCACAAACGCTCTCTCCGCGGTACAGCTCAAACAATTTGTTATACACCTTCGTACAAGATAATTTACATATTGCTTTTACGCTGACCGCTGTCCCAGTAGCCTAGAATTGTGTTAGTCCTATCCATCATAACTGTCTTTCACCGCCGAGTCCCCCAAGGTTGTGTTAAGATAGCTTTTTTTAAAACAATCCATAATTAATCAAGAACTTGACAAGTACATGTAGGCCAATGGACCGCAATTTCTTACGATGACCTCCATTCGGTGCGCTTCTTACATTACCTGTTCGCAACTTGTGACACGCATCGACACAAAATCTCGGCTTCCTTCATGTAACTTTCATAAAAATACCCACTTTACCCCTATAAAAAGTTGTTGACCTCAGCTTGTCATGAAATATACAAATGCTTGAAATTTTTTACAAACTATCCACTAGGCCCAGATGCAAGGTTTTGTTGTTGTTGTTTTCACATGCAACCCTTGTACTCTACCTATATGATGCATTCTCATGAATTATATATATTTATATCACATCAATCCAAGAGACCCTCGTGTGGACGTAATCTAATTTAAAGCATTTTTTTTTTCGCTCGCAAACTGCATTTACAGCTTTTGACTCGAGGGGCCAGTACTCAAAATCTGCTCCATATCATTAGTGCTCAACATTAGAAGTATCCATTTCAATTTATAATGCATGGCAGTGACACTGTACTAGTACGCTGACATTCTTAAAAGAAAAAGAAGTAGAAAAATGGAGAAAAAAGGCCACTGTAGGAGGTATGAGTCATCGACGGGGATATTTCAGGTAAAAGAGAAAGGATTTGACCTAAAATTACGAGCTGGCTACTGGCGTCGATTACAAAGGGGAAGGAGGGGGGAAATGCATGTACAAACAGACTTTGACATTGAAGGACACAGACTTAGCTGCACAAATGCTATGAAAATTATCAAAATCTTCTGATCACATGTTGAATCTTTATCTTTGAGTTACTTTCATCCAAATTCACTTTAAAATCATCTGGACTTGTCTTGTCTGACATTCTGGAGTGCGAACAGTCTTGATAAAAGCTAGAGAATTTGGAAGTCTGAGCTCAATAATAATGCTTTGAAATTGATAAATTAAGAGCCAACAATGCAACATGTAGAAAATCATGATGTCATTATTAACCCGTTGGAGATAAAGTCCAAGTTTACTTATGTTAGAGTCTTTGGAAAATGTGTGTTATAGTGAAATCAAATAGTCTCCAATGAGTTAAGATATCAATAAGTGAACATCAGCTTGATAAATATCAAATAGATGTTTACCTTAATTCTATCACTACAGTCTATAGGGGGAAATGTGTTTGTAAAACCAGTTACTAATAGATTTATACAGATTTAAAGTGTAATTACTATTGATATTATTGCACACTTTGATTGCCTTACATGTTCAATCATAAACCATTCATCCTGCAAACAAGCTCAAAAAAATGTCATGATGTCATTACGGATGACTTCTGCTCACGTTTGATAACATCTCCTGACAGGTTTATAATCAATAAGACTAAGTGCATCTTTAAAGACGTCAGAATTAGTAGTCCTAAAAATGGGGGCAAAGGGTCTTGCAACCGATAATTTTTGCCTTAGGTTATACTTTTCATCTCACCTCAAAGAACAGCTCTTTTCCGCCCCATCCAATGACCCTAAAATGTAGGCCAGGTTCACTTCTTATAAAATCTTGCAAAGAGTTTTGTGAGGGTGAAGAGGCAATTATGAGTGTCCTAGTTCATTCACAAATATTTTACGCATCTTGCTGTGAATATAGACATTTCCTATCTGCCCCAAATCTTTCAGGATTTTAGCCTGAATGTAGTGATCTGCGACAAGTACTGTTTTATAGTATAAATGTATTTCGTGAGTTTAATATTGAAGTCACCATCATTATTTTATCAGCTGATTTTTGACAAAAACAAAACAATCTGGGTCAAAAGAATTGTTTTCCCTTTTCTTCATTTACAATCATTTGATTCTAAATCCAATATAATCAGAAATGGTAAAAGAAAATCAGTTGATTTTAATTAATACGAGCAGCCATAACTGGACTCAGATTTTCCATTTTCATGTACTTGTAGAATGGTACCTATTATAACTTTCCCATTGACAAGCTGTACGCTACCAGTTACTTTGTAGATACTGTATGTTACTAACTTGTAACTTGAGAGTGATAGAAAGTTGTAGGAAGTAGCACTGCAGGGGGAGCAAAAACTGGAGGAAGTTTGGCAGACACTCAAATCTACCAGATCAGAACTAGTGAAGTAATTTGTCTATTAAATGGCTGGTGAACATAAAATGTACATGTGAAATTAAGAAGCAAGAAATGTACAGCACAATGATGTGAATGCAAAGTGCAAAAAGCAAAGTGAATACATACAGTATATAAAGTTAAAAATATTGAGCTAAAACTGACAAACTTGTTTTTACAATGTTTCCTACATGTAAAGGGCAGGAAGGCTTGTGTGTGTATTCTCCTTTGTAAATGCTGTTCTTCACTTCTTGTTGTTGTTGCTGTCAGTTAGGAACTTCGAGGTTTATCACTGAAAGCTATGGACATATCATACAGTACATGTACAAGCATGAAGATAGTATTCAAAGAAAGATGGCGGCTCTGAGCATGTGACTGAGGCTTGAGCCTTTACCACAACATTGTCTTCTGTTCAAATCATTTTTTTTACTTGCACAATATCCTGCTGTACAATCACAGGAAAGAAACAAACAAAAAAGACTGACCCTATTATCTTTTTACTATGCAAAAGTAAGGCAAGTAAAAGTACATTCACCTCAGCATTACTACTTTCACATTTACAGTAATTCCTCATCAAACGGTGTGTTTCTACAGAAAATCGTTAAACGTTATTACCCGCGTAAGTATCTAGAATTCCGGAAAACTTTCCTGTAGAAACAGACGCGATGCAGTTTATTGATAAACCGTATCTGACCAAATACGATTCTCATAACCACCTTCCAGAGGTGGTTATTGCCATGTTAATCCGTTTAACTTTTCTGTAGAAACACACAGCGAAAAGCGTATCGGGTCTGGCGGAAGTAGGGTCACCGGTGTGTGTGAAAATACGTGCCTGTGACTGCATATTTTGGACCAGTTCATATACCACAATGCATTGCGAGGTCATATAGGTTGAATTTCCCGATTTTCGGTTGATGAGTTATTTGCGACGCGGATCGGAGTTAATCGGATTATATTCGTTCTGTAGAAACAGGTTGGTTTAAGGGCGATATGGTTTTTCGATTCCGGAAAAGATAAACCGTTTTCCACTATTTTTCTGTAGAAACACGCTGAAAGATTGCATCACTTGAGTATGTAAACAAGGCTCCACACTAACCTTTTTTCCTACTTGCCCATTGGGCAAGTGAAATTATCACTTTCAGATTTTCACTTGCCCGAATGAAAAATTTACTTGCCCAGAAATAAACAATAATCAAAAACCATAAAAATAATTTCTCACTAATTTTAACTTATAAAGGCCTTTTTATTCATGGATGGTTATTTTATTTCTGGGGGTTGCAAAAGGTGTGATTTATTTAGAATGTCAAATGAGTTACAATGAACAAAATAATGATGAAATTAAATTGTGACAACATAGTTCATGGTTTCCACTCTATACAAAAAGAAAATGCCCAAAGTTTTGTTTTTGATTCTCTAGGTGAGTTTGTCTCTTTTAGATTCGTGCCAGTATTTGAGAAACACTGTCTATCCAACAGGTGTCCCCATGTGGATGTGGGAATTTATTAAGACTTCATGACCTTTACCAATGGCATTATCTTTCTTTTTTATTCCCCACCTAGATTATATTTAGATCTTTATCTGGGTGGCATTGAAGGATACATGTAGACAGCATGGAGGTGATTTACACCTACCATTATAATCATTGGCTTCCAACTTGACAGCGGAAACTAGAGACAGGGGGATATGTCCACCTCCCAAACTTTTGGTGGGAACAGAACTATTAACTAAAAAATTTCTAAGGAGCACATCATCCTTCTTTTCCTTGTTTTTTTTTGTGTATGACTGAACATTAAAAACATTCTAAAACTTTAAAAACAATTCTAAAATGCAATTTGAGGCACAAATCCACTACTGTGAACAGAGATAAACTACCCTCCTACAGTAGTCTGGCTTTCCAAAGTTTAGATTAATCCACCCTATTATTGATAAGGAAAACTGTTATCCTCGTTTATAGTAGGCTATGTCCTCAGTCAACTGCTCTGACTCAACTGTCTCTAGATATAAACGTCGCATGGGGTGTGTTGTGGGGTGCTTCGCACCCGCACTGTTCTCGGAGGGAACAAAAGTCGCAGGGTCTGGTGACGCAGACTCTCTACACCTTCCCCATCATGTCTGTTCTTCCTTTACCAAAGAGTACTTCTGGTGGTCCCCTATTTTTGCAAAAGCTGTTGACGCCCTTGCCTCACATACAACAGATGTCACATCACACTCAATTTGAATGTGTGAATTTCAATTTGATTTATACTCAACGATTTTCCAAAGATCCTACATGCTGGCAGTTATTTCAATCCCCTCTAATTGACATCATTTACCTAAAATGAAATCCTGTTGATGTTGTGTCTGCAATCTACATGTACACTACAGGGCAACACTTAAAATGTACATACAACAAGTACCTAACAAAATGGACACCTACACCCTTAAGATAACTTTATCTACGGTTAGCTGAGATAACCTTAACACATTAACCCTTTGTGTGCTATAATGTAAAATATAGTCGGAAATCTCGGAGGTACTGAAAATCTTGGGTCCCCCCCCCCGAGATTTGTCATTAATTAATTATGAAAAAAAAGGACGGCATTCAGAATCAGTTATTGGTGTGATATGACCTTTGGGCATAAAGCTTTCAAATAACAAAAAATCCCCCAAACTAAACTTGGGCTTTAAGGAGAATCAAGCATGAACAGGCCAGCAGTTTAATTTCCATTGGGGCACGATAGATTTAATCCCCATAGAAGGCTACACTATAAATTTGTCTGCTACAGGGCATACTGATGGACATTATTTTAAAATGAGTCAACTTTTGACTCCAAAATTTTCACAGTAGAATCCCTGCATAATTTACTTGATTCTATAATAGTTTTTACCCCAAGTTGACAACCCCCAATCATGTCATTTACCTTTAAAGGAGTTCCTCATTCTGTGGACCTTCTTCATAAGTTCATGTTCCCCAAAAATTCACCTGTTACCAAACATCATAGTATTAGTCTGTACTATCGTGATTCATAGGTATGGATCATGCCCTATTTTGGGCTGGAGTCAGGGAATCTGCTCTCAGGTTTTGAACTCCATGAACAAGTGCAAAGCGATTTCGCAGGCACATGGATTTTGCACATACACAAACCAGATGGAATTAGACTAATAGTTTAAAAAGTACATACACGATGTCCATAAATAAGTCAACAGGAAACCCTGAAAGATATTTATGTTTGTGTGTCTGTGTCTACACATGTGTGTGCCTGTGTGTGTGTCTGTCTGTCTGTGTGTGTCAGTGTGGGTGTGTTTGTCTTTTCATGGACCCTACCACATGGTCTTTTCATCTGTATTTGTGTGTTTTTTGTGTTTGTTTTTATCTGTGTGGATGTAGGTTTACACCTGGATACAATCTTTACCATCTGCATGCATAAAACCAGTGTTTTAGTCAAGGCCAAGCTTGTACCACTATGGATCCACAGTGGCACCAAGAGGGATAGGTAGTATGATCATATCTTTACCAACTTTTTTAAATTGAATTGAATTAAATTGATTTTATTTACCACTTTCATTAAGAAAACTTCTTCTTTTTTAGTTACTTACATTTTTTTTTTGGGGGGGGGATAATTTGGCAAAAATGCCACAACAATAAAACTCATAACACAGAGTTTTCACTTATAAAATTAAGTATTTCATTGTATGAGGGAGTATTATACACACAAAATTAAAACACATGGATCAATTCAGCATTTGATGATTTTGTAGAGCTTTTGCACTAAATCAGTTTAGGTATCTTTGCACATGATATCTTTTTTTTTTCTTTCTCTTGTTTATCTTATTTCCTTTTCCTTTTCCTTTGTCTTGTTTCATAGTTATTTTTTTCCAAGTGTTTGGAAATCTGAGTGATGAAATTAAAGGATTAAATTATGGTGTGCATTCTGTTATCATTTTGACAGCAGTAAAGCACTGAAGTGTGTCTAGGAACCAAGCAAAGCCAAGTTTCCAGTGACAGTTACTGTATAACACTTTCCAGAAAATCCTTGCCAATACACTGTATTTGTTTTATCTTTTCCTTTATTCCGCTTCCTAGTAGGAAATGACAGTATACACTTACACCCTCTATTACTACTTCTGTAACCAAAACAACTAGGAATATTTTTAGGCATGTTTTTCTATTTGAAGGGCAACTGCACATGGCATTTATTACGACTGCGGCAACATTGCTATTTCAGAGCGCAATCGAAATAGATCAACCCATTTGGACGTCACATAGAAGAGTTCACTCTTTTACGTAGATGTGCACCTAGACGTCGCGGGGGGAGAGGGAAAAGGTCGGGGGAGGGGCTAGATTGGAGCAGGTTGTGCAGATCTCTGGCATTAGGATATTATGCAAGACAGTCCCTAATCCCCCGCTTCCTATCGTATGCATCCCACTACAAACTAACCATGGCAGTGACGGGGAGGGGATGGGGGAAGGGGAAGGGGAGGGGGAAGAGGAGGGGGACGGGGTACAAACGTGGAGGAGGAAGTCCCCCTAGCAGCAGAGCATGCTAAAACACTGCACTCACAAGCATGCACTCAAACGGAATAGCATTTTGTTCGGTTGACACAGCAGTCTTGATATGCGGACTTGTACAACACACACACATACACACACACACACACACACACACACACACACACACACACACACACACACACACACACACACACACACACACACACACACACACACACACACACACACACACACACACACACACACACACACACACACACACACACACACACACACACACACACACACATGCACACTCACAAATCCCCCACTGTTTACGCAAGGATCCATCTCTCAGTTGAATTTCCAGTATATTTTTAGCACGCTAGCCTGAATTTGGGCCAAAATTAACGTTCGGTGCTGTCAGATATACTACAGCTCTACTTTGGTGATAGAATTATATCTAGTGATAGAAATGAAGGGAGATATATACGACTTCATAAACCACAAAAAGCTAAATTTATAAAGCAGTGTTTAGATTTTTATCTTTATCCAACATCGTGCCAGTTTATAAAATAACCTGAAACCTGAATCCATTGGGACTTCAGCTTTATACATTTATGAAAGCTGGAATATGATAGTGTTTGGGTGGTAATTTGGAAAGTATATTTTCCTCCACTATAAAAGGGAGTGAAGGGGAAATAGGAGTCATTCTTTAAAAAGATTATGATATTAAATGAAGGAAAACTTTCTGCAACAATTTGTCCTCTTACATATATGCAACACACTGCTAAACTCTAGAATTTATTACCCATACTGTAACATTTGAGTCCTAGATTTTTACGACAAAAGTTTGATAATTGACTTAACTTATCCTTCATCAAAAATTTGTGAGTTCCTGCATGTGTGCATTTGTGTGCAAACTGTATGTGCTGTCCTAGTGTGTGTGTGTGTGTGTGTGTGTGTGTGTGTGTGTGTGTGTGTGTGTGTGTGTGTGTGTGTGTGTGTGTGTGGTGTGTGTGTGTGTGTGTGTGTGTGTGTGTGTGTGTGTGTGTGTGTGTGTGTGTGTGTGTGTGTGTGTGTGTGTGTGTGTGTGTGTGTGTGTGTGTGTGTGTGTGTGTGTGTGTGTGTGTGTGTGTGTGTGTGTGTGTGTGTGTGTGTGTGTGTGTGTGTGTGTGTGTGTGTGTGTGTGTGTGTGTGTGTGTGAGCGTGTGCGTTTTATATGTTTGCTAGTGTGTATGTGTATCTGTCTGTATGTGCATGTGCGGTTCTGAATTGTTCATTCAATTCAAGCGATTAGAACATGTGTAGAGTAGCTTAGTTTGTACTTTAACAGGCTTATCTTTTATCTTATTTTTTCCAATGACATCTGGGGGAGGAACAAGGTTCTATTAGATGAATTAATTTTTTGCTAAAACATAAGTACTCATACATGTAAGCACATGCAGTGAAATTAATAATAACGTAATTATCCTACGCCAATTACAGTTTTTAAAATAAGAGACATGGGCTTACCCAGAAATCCACGTTTTATATCATATTCATGGCTTCATCACAGACATCATGGAAAATTATACCAAGTGTGTGTGTGTTTGTATGTGTGTGTGTGTTTGTGCGTGTGTGTGTTTGTGTGTGTGTTTGTTTGTGCGTGTGTGTGTTTGTGTGTGTGTGTGTGTGTTCGTGTGTGTGTGTGTGTGTGTGTGTGTGTGTGTGTGTGTGTGTGTGTGTGTGTGTGTGTGTGTGTGTGTGTATGTGTATTTATGCATGTGTGTGTGTGTGTGTGTGTGTGTGTCTGTTTGTCTAGTGTCCATCTCTGTGTCTGTGTGTATGGGTGCATGTATGTGTGTGTCCACTGTCTATGTGTCTGTGTATGCATGTACATGTATGTATGTCAGTATATATCTGTCTGTCCATGTGTGTGTATGTATGATGTATGTATGTCAGTATATATGTCTGTCTGTCTGTGTGTGTATGCATGTATGTATGTCAGTATATCTGTCTGTCCGTGTGTGTGTGTGTCAGTATATATCTGTCTGTCTGTGTGTGTGAATGCGTGTGCTCACAAATACTACGGTTGATTATCAATTACGAAACACACTGCAAAGGTTCAGTTCATTAAATCCCCCAGTTTTCCCTACGCAGGAAACGGGGTGTTGTATTGCATGCACATGTTCTACCGTCAGTGCATACCTCCACTTACAAACTGGACCGACTGTATGTACCGTATGTGTGTCTGCATACCTAAATAAATATTTGTAATACGCTGGCATCTCTGACACGGTTCCGGTGAGGTCCCGCTGATAGATAGCGCTTCACATGAGTTCATGTTATGCCAACTGTGGCACGCTGATAATACCGACTGCCGGGACCGTAATTTTGGGTGTATATTATGCAGCAGCACATGCAGGTAGAGAGTACTCAATTATTATTTACATACTGCATGCACATCTACAAGTAGGTTAGATGGACATTATGTGAATGTTCAATGTAACTGTACAAACAGTGAGTTGGGATAGAAGGAAAAATCAGACAGTTGGGGGCCCCGACCTTTTTCGCCATTTAGGAAATGTATACTGCTTCCTGTTCTCCAATATTTTAGAAATCAAAATTTGTTACTGTAAACAATGTTCAGTAGTGTAATTCATGTTTTCAGGTGTCTGGGATTACAATAGCACACTTTGTTAAAGATTGATGGAAAAGTTGCATTTTTTACCAAAACTTTACTTGTACTTTAAACTACTAGAGCTGCTTCTTCTAATTTTTTTTTTTTTTTGTCACTGGGGATTGACAATTAAAAACAACTTTGGGTACGTTTTCCTTCTGACACAGCTTCATAAATATCCTAAGAGCATAAGTGATGTTTTGCTTTCCTGTGGAAGGGGTCCATATGAGATCCCCGGCCTTTAAATCTGAACATAAAAAAGAGGTAAGATTTAATTCTAACAAAATCAGGGAGACAAGGAATACCATGTACTACAAAGCTCTGAAACTACTCTACCTTTACTTGTACGTATAAATAATATAAATTTTTACAACAGCATGTACACTATGTCTGTGGCATAGAGTAATATTATTAGCTTCTCAAGCCAGCCATATGCCTTTTATTACTTTCCATCTTCCCAAGTCTGACCTACATAATACTAGTAGCAGTCCATGGGCTAATACCCTGAACTTTACAGGATAAATTGAGCATGCACCATTTAATCTCATTTTGGGAAAGTAGGATTTCATTGGATGCAGAATTAAAGTCGCCCACCTGTCCTGCTGTATGCAGGTTGGTGAGAATGAATGCACATAATACTATATCCTCCAAGTATAGTTTTGGTAAAACGCTTTTTTTTTCTTGACTTAATAGTGTATTGTTAGATAGAAATATTTATCAATTACCCCGAAAATTGCATATTATTACTAGGGCTGAGTCATGACGGTCATTTACCGTTTACACGCCCGTCAGAGGGTTTAAACGTTTACAAATTTCGTGTATGTGTAAACGATTTTTACCCTTTTTTCTATTCAAAAACAAGACATCCAAAATCAAACTCCACAATTTCTTTTTAGGGTAATACGGAAATTAATATAAGCGCTAGTAGTTTGTGATCCTCAAAAACGAACTGCCGACGATCCTTTCTAGCGTAATACGCAAGTTAATATCAGCGCTAATAATTTCTAATCCTAAAAAACGAACTCCCGACGATCTTTTTTAGTGTTATACGGAATATAATAATAGCGCTAATAATTTCTCATCCTAGAAAACAATTCCCCGCGATCCTTTCTAGCGTAATACGCAAGTTAATATCAGCGCTAATAATTTCTAATCCTAAAAAACAAACTCCCGACGATCTTTTTTAGTGTTATACGGAACTTAATAATAGCGCTAATAATTTCTCATCCTAAAAAACGAACTCCCTGCGATCCTTTCTAGCGTAATACGGAAGTTAATATCAGCACTAATAATTTCTCATCCCCAAAAAACGAACTTCCCGCGATCCTTTCTAACGTAAACCGGAACTTATTACCTGCGCTAATAATTTCTCATCCCAAAAAACGAACTCCCGACGATCCTTTCTAGCGTAATACGGAACTTAATATCAGCGCTAATAATTTCTCATCCCAAAAAACGAACTCCCGACGATCTTTTTTAGTGTAATACATAACTTAATAATAGCGCTAATAATTTCTCATCCAAGAAAAAAAACTCCCCGCGATCCTTTCTAGCGCAATAGGGAACTTGATATTAGCGCTAATAATGTCCGACCCTGAAAAAACGAACTGACAGATCTCCCGACATTTGTTTTTGACATCGATTTGCCGACTTGACAAAATCGTTTAATCCGTAAACGCCCGTTTAGGAGCACCGTTTAAACGGAAATCTTATTAAACGGGATGACTCAGCCCTAATTATTACTCTGAAACACTTTAATTTTCTTCAAGAATCAATAAACATTAAAAAAATTAGAAGAATTTTGTCAAAGGCAATGAACATAGTGATGTCTAATTGCTGATCATTATATCATAATATGACATTCTGAATATTTTTTCGTAGGATTGATGTTGCTTTCTGACGTTTCACTAGACAATGCCATGTTATAAAAGACTAATGAAAAAATTGTCCAGTCAAACACAACTATACACTGGCTCACATTGACTATTTGCATACACTAACACTGACACTATAAGCATAGATGCACAACCTGTATAGCTATGCCTATTACTGTATGTTTTACTCTAATGAACACCTCTACAGTCATTGTTTTAACTTGAATACTAATGGCATCTGTGACCTTGACCTTGGCTGATCTAGAGTTTAGATGGCTTGTCCCTGGCCTTTTGCTAATGGATTCTAGGGTCACAGTTAGGACTTCCTGATGGCCAATTAAGCCCTCAAAAATACTGATTTTC
>JZLH01S0236906.1:26652-46456 GCA_001188425.1 Eucidaris tribuloides | reverse complement strand
TGTGTGTGTGTGTGTGTGTGTGTGTGTGTGTGTGTGTGTGTGTGTGTGTGTGTGTGTGTGTGTGTGTGTGTGTGTGTGTGTGTGTGCATGTTGTGAGTGTGTATGTGTATGTGTATCTGTGTCTGTGCCTGTGTCTGTGTATTTGTATGTCTGAATGTGTTGTGTGTATATCTGTTTGTTTGAATGTGTGTCTCTATGTGTAATGTGTGTATGTGTGTATGTATGTATGTGTGTATGTGTGTATGTGTGTCTGTGTCTGTTTGTATGTCTAGATGTCTTTTCTGCGTCACTTCACTGTTACTGTACGTTCCCCTTTCTTTTAAGTACAAATATTACATATGAACTCATATACATAATAGTGGCATTACTGAATATAAAGCCTTGGTATTCTTCTACCACACTTCAGGTTAAACTAAACCACATGCTGTCCTATGATTAAAGTGCACTATAAAATGAACTTGACTTGTACTACAAGGTTCAAATTTCACACAAAGGTCATTCTAGGGTGACTCCAGCATCTGTCCAAATGGTAATCGTTCTGAAAAGCTTTGCTCTATTAATTGTGATAGGATAATTCAGACGTGCTCTCCCAGCTTACAATTCTCTGTGATCGACGTGTAGTTGCTAAAAGAATTTGGTGTTTACATGTAGCCCTAGCCTTTGAATTGAAAGAGCGTACATATGCTTAGTATTGGTTTACGGTGAAGAAATTTTTCTTGTCATTTATATTAACTTCTTTTCACTCTAGTTTAAAGGAATAGAGCCCAATTATAGTTTTGCTCAATCAGACAACTTTTTTCATCAATGTTTCACAAAGTATTGTCCCGCCAGATATCAGAAGAAAAAAAAACACAATCTGAAAATAATTAAAACTGACATTGAGACTTTGTTTAATTATCCAAGAGCTAATATCACTACGTGCATTTCCTGCATGAAAAAAAAGTTGAGGCCCCCCCACTTTTTAATCTTCTTTTATCAATTTCTCCAAAATGGAAATGCTTCAAAGTGTGTGAATAAAGTTCATCTAGGAACTCAATAGGAGCAAGTTTCATTTGTCACCATTTATTTATTTATTTATTTATTTCACCAGGGTTGCCCATTCAAGAGATATTGGTCTCCCATGGGGCCATGAAAAATATACACTGCCTTTATAAAGTACTTTCTTATTGACATTGTTGTTCATAATATTTCTACACTGTGAGAATGTTTTCCTTTGAACAACGAACCAAATCACGAAAATAATTCAATTCCGCACGATGGCGCACACCGTACCTCCAGTACAGGCAATTTATACAGAGGGTTTTTACGTGCGTTTGTCGTACAATCGCGAACCAGAGAAAAACGCCTGCTGTACTGGAATGAACCTGCGATGACTGTTGGCGGATCCACCGGCCATCTTATCTTTATCTCCTCATTATCTCAGGGTGTAGCCCAGTCTACAACCAAGTGTGCGGTGACCTAGGGGTGAGCTAATAACGCACGACGAGTGTGTCATCGCCTATCCAGTTTCAAGATCTAGCCGCTTCTCTCTCGCCTCCCAACTTCTTCAGTCTCTCTCACCCTCTCTCGCAATCTTTCTCTCGCGAGTCCTACCTCTTCTTCCCATGCATAAATACAAGACGTGTGGTGGGGAAATAATCTTGACATTCATTTACACTGAAACAACTGTCAGCGGTACGATCGTCGTTTATGCACAAGTGCTGGAATTCTCCTCGATATGTGATCGCTAATTATAAGCGATCGACACATGTATGGAATCTGATCCTCCGCTTCTCAAATTGCTTGAATATATTTTTAATAAAATGAAATGGACACACTCAATCCCAGATGACTGACCATTGACCAAATTATTGGTTTATTCATGTGGTGCCTACTTTCATCAGAGGTACCAACTTTATTTTTTTTCCACCTACCCTTTCCTGGAAAATAAAAAGAAAGATTGGGTTTGCTGACTCATTTACAAAAGCCTAATATACAGTATAAGTAACTCTTAAGATTGTCAATTCAAGTTCAAGTCCCATCATCTCCATTTCTTATTTCAGTTGGTCAAGTATATGCAGTTGATCTGACAATGTAAAAAAAAATCCTAAGTGCGTGAACTTGTTCATTCCAATACATGTACATGTTGACCTCTAGAGCAAAAAGTTCAAATGGAGTGCTTGCTCAAACTTGACATCACATGTAAGCATTCGACAACCTGCAAAATACCAATGAGCTCCTTGAAAATACAGATGATAGAATATCCTCAATTTGTAAACATAGACAAAGTTTTTTTTCTCAATTCTAAGAAAATAAATTTAAGATTTCGGACATATTCAAATTTTAAAAACAAATGCAAAATGCACAAGAAATAAAGTACCTTAAAAGGCCAAGGTATAGTTTTGGTAAATGGTAAAAAAAAAAATGAAATTTTTTGCAATTATGTTTTTAGATCGACCTATCCCTGAAATAGCTGGCTCTGAAACCCTCCCATTTTTTTTAGAAATTAGACCCCCGTCATTTCCCGTAGGTAATGTACATACTGCTAGTGTTTTTCTTTAATTTAAACATCGTAATTTGTCACTATTAACAATTTTTCAGTAGGTTTGATGTTGTTTCCTAATATCTGGGGGTGACAATAGAATACTTTGTGAGAAATTGACAACAAGTTTGTCTGATCAACCAAAACTATACTTGGGCTTTAACAAAGAGAAGAATTTAAGCATTCAGTTCATTCTACTCTTTATCAATCATTCTAATAACTTCATACACAGGAGTCATTAATTGGATTACCAGGTCCACAAATTATGCTGTATAATAGTCATACAACAAATGAGAAACCAATTATCACCTAATAGTTAGTTTCTATTACAAGATGAAGTGGATGCGTAAGAGCCACTTTAGGCAAAGTGGGTGAGTCAGTTTCATACATGTAGTGTAATCACACTTTTAATACTTGATTAATGGAGTGAGAAGCTAGCAAGTAGCAATGACCTTTGAACAGTTACAGACATGGAAATTTTTCAGTAACTACTGGTGCAGAAACTTTCAACTACAGTATTCCAATCGTCATCGATATGACAACAAAGTAAATCTGGGATAGCCAGGCCAAAAAGATTACAACAGTTATATTGGCAGGTCCAAAACTTTGTGGGTGGACAAATTTATTCTGGCCAATGTAGCTTAAAAGCATCCACACTGACACACAAATTAATAACAAAACCAAAAACAGAAAAATTAGCAATTACTATTATTGTTATAACCCAAATAATAATAAAACATGAGTAATTAATTTAAAAAAAAACACAAGTATGTTATTCAGTACTGACATTTACAGAAGTTTTACAAGAAGAGAAGATGTGTGGTTTCAACTTTCAAATATTATTTATAAAACTTGCTTCAATTTTTTTTTTCTAAAGTGTAAATAGTTTATCAGTCAACTGTGCTTAAGTTACTTGTTACTATTTTGGCATTTCTGTAAGCATTTTGTGTTTGTATGTTGACTTGTACTTATGTTAATAAAAACATTTTCTAAAAATCTAAAAAAAACAAAAAAACTTTCAAATATCAACCCACTCCTGTCCTAGACTCCTGCATCTCTACTCAGGCAAAGACTAAGATGCGACTTCTTTAATTCATATTTAAAATTGGGTTGTGGCAAACGTTTTTCCCAAATTGGCAAAATCTGACAAGACCCTTCTACACCAACAGCTGCTACGGAAAATATTGAACCAGAGCTACACACACAGGGCACTGCACTCTGACTAGTACAGAGACAGCAGAAAAATTCTTAAATGTACGCTGAAATGTAGATGAAATCCACGACTGATGTAATCACATAACTGGATCTGACATACCACGAACAACAACGGCTGCAATGGTGAAGTAATGATACCTTGGGAGAATGCATTGCTAAGCCTTTCCGAGTTCCATTTCTTCAAATGTTGCTTGGTTGTGCATCTCTTAGTGTCGGTTATATGAGCAGGGAGCTCGGAATATGTGGATTATGCATGTAGGCCAGAGTGGATTTCTGACACGCTCTCAAGATAGTGCATGTTTCCCAGGTGCCGGCCTAACAAAAGCTCATTGAAGTTATTGAAGTAGCACTCGCGGCATAAACACTAATATGACATTATGTACCTGGCCATTTGGACCATTTCAGAGTGAATTTAAGTATGACCTAATTAATTCAACTATGACCTAATTACATTCAAATAAGTCCTGATGAAAATGGGTATAGTAAATGACACTGAATCATACTGTAACGTTCTTATAATTATTCTTTGTTCAGCTTGAAATGTTCTACAAGGCCCATTGGTTGAGATAAGTGATCAAAGTCCTGTCATTTTAAAGGGCAGCTGGGATGTGATTGGGATGAAAAACAAATGCCTTAAGAACCAAATAAGTTAAAATATATGTGACCCGTCACCACCATACCCTTATAAAGTTGCACAACCCAAGGCAAGGAAAGTTCCAAATATCATAATTATGATTAAAAGCATGAAAGTAAAGTGTCCTCAAAAATCAAAAGATTTATGACCTTCACATGATGCAGAAGTTTGAATATTTATATTTATCACCCAAAGTACTTTTATTTCTATGCTTCTTATAGGTGTGCAGCTCTATCAGGGTATCGTGGTAACAGGTCACAATACATGTATAACTAAAATACATATCGAGGCTGGAATGTTTTGCTTTGAATTTGTCTATTTGAGCAGCAACAAGCATTCATTTATCAATTTTGAATTAAAGTATGACTATGATAGAAATTCAAACCATAGAAAGTAACATACACAACAAATTTCACTGTCACAACATTTTCTGAGAATAATTGTACAACAAAGAGAAATGACCATGAAATTTTCACAACAGAATATTTTAAAGGCATTGTATAACAGTGTTTCCAGTTTTAAAAAATCGGAGCTACATGATTCCTCATGCTACCAGTGTCTCTGATACTGTCTAAAAATGAAGCCCTGAAAAAATTGCAGTTTAAAACGATCGTTTAGTGCTTTAAAAAAGTGAAAATCATTGAGAGACCATTCCCGGCTTTTCCCCATAGACTGCTGTGTTGCAGAATTTCCTATCGCCCGATAGGAAATTAATGTGCCAATTTGTATCTGCATGTATTGTACTAGTGACAGCAAAACTGTCCAAACTTTTGTGTTCTAGGGTGTTCATTTGTCCATTCAAACACTGTCAGATTATGTCAGATAGCAAAGTTCGACAATTTTTAAAACGGGTCCTCCACAGTGTTATATAGCGTCTTTAAGCAGTATTCTTGATCTGGGAGGATTGTGTCCTAAAATGAGGACTACTTCCAATCTTGCCATTTCACTCTAAGATTACTACAGGCGACTCCTATTACAGTGAAATCCTTGGGACCAGCAGTTTCCTTTCGTTGTATTGAAATTTCGTTTTAACAAAACCGTGAAAGTATATAAAGATATATAGATAATGATTTGGGGACCTGAATTTCTACTTTGTTGTAACAGGATTTTTGTTATAACCATGTTCATTATAACGGGAGTACACTGTATGTACATAATGTGAATATAACCACTGTGATAACAATTTTTGCATGCTTAATAAAATTCCACTCACTGTGTGTGACATCAGGAATGTTTGATGTCCAAATACATACTTCCTGCTCACATATTTACAAATCATTATTATCTGAAGTTCCCATGAACCCTAAGTCAAATCTGTGACATTCTTTGTCTGCTTTTCTAATCAACACCACACAAAGTATTTTTTAATGATACACAATTTGATTTTGATCACATACTCAATACTACAGTACTTGATCATTTGACGAAAATAAAGTAATTTTGTGTGTGTTGTGTGCATGTGTGTGTGCGTATAAATGTTTGTGTGTACAAATGTTTGTTTGTGTGCATGTGTGTGTGCGTATAAATGTTTGTGTGTACAAATGTTTGTGTGTGTGTGTGTGTTTGTGTTTGTTTGTGTGTGTATTATTTTTTGTGTGTATATATGTGTGTGTGTGTGTGTGTGTGTGTGTGTGTGTGTGTGTGTGTGTGTGTGTGTGTGTGTGTGTGTGTGTGTGTGTGTGTGTGTGTGTGTGTGTGTGTGA
This sequence comes from Eucidaris tribuloides, assembly GCA_001188425.1. Lineage (NCBI taxonomy): Eukaryota > Metazoa > Echinodermata > Echinoidea > Cidaroida > Cidaridae > Eucidaris > Eucidaris tribuloides. The sequence continues at coordinate 40,383 of JZLH01S0236906.1, read as the reverse complement.
GTGATGTGTGTGTGTGTGTGTGTGTGTGTGTGTGTGTGTGTGTGTGTGTGTGTGTGCGTGCATGTGTGCATGTGAATGTGCGTGTGATTAAATGACGATGATTGTGATTGTAGTGAAACTGTATATTACTTACAAAAACTGGCAACATTCTTGTAAGAGTACTGATAATTTGATTGTAATCACACATTTTAATTTCCTCTGTAAGCTCAATGTTTCAAGCAGGAAATTGTTATCAGGAATGCACTTTTTCAACTCATTACTGTCACATTATCAACACTTTCCTAACATGCAATATACTGGCCAGCAGTTTTTAGTTGATACACATAGTTATTAAGTGGGGCCAATGAGTCGATGACAAACCTGTGTTGTAATGAATTGTAATTTGCCTAATTTTACAGTGACATGCACAATACCTAGGTATACATTAAATACTTATGGTACGCATCTTATGTTCATGTCGTCGCATGGCCAGCAGAAGGGCTCTAGCATATGTTCCTGGCAAAAGGGCCATAACGCTTAATTACCTCTGCATGTAACTTGAAAACCATCTTTTTTCACATGAAATCAAAATAATGTAATATCTTTAGATCCTTCTGTCAGTCACTTAAGTGAAAATATATGTATACATGTATCTTAAATTAGAGAAAATTTACTGTTAAAGCCCTTCTGCCGGGAATATGTGGTAATGCCCTTTTGCAGAGTCCACAAATAATTAAAGTCATCGTTTAATATTGTGGACAGTGGACACTATTACAAACCTGAAAATAACGTTGATGTAGGGCCTAGAACATACAGCTCAGATTTGTTTAAATGTTGTACACTGAATACTTATTATCAAAGTTTGATGATTATTGTTATCACAGTAACACAGGATACCCAAACTGACCAGATTGGGCGTGAAGGCCCCATTCATTTCAAAACCAAACCAGCCTCAAAATGATTAGCAAGTTTCATAAATCACGACGGCAGAAACAAGCAATGTTGGCAAAACAATATCAGTATCTAGAGTCCTATTAGCCTGCATGTGTCGTAAAGATAACACAAAAGTATTACTGTCACACGTTATGATTGGGTGAATCTTCATTTACAGTGAAACTTCTGAATGAACAAGCAAATAAGTGACTTATTAAGCAAATATTTTGAGAAGATGCATGTCCTGCTTATGAGCTAAGTTCATTCGCAGTGTGACTGTCACTTGAGTACAATGTACATGGACTTTGCCCTGAATCAGTCTAATAAGTGTATGCATCAATTGTTTTTCAATTCAACTGATGTATTAATCACAATGTCTGTCTTTCGCGACCAAATTCCTCAACACTCCTCAACACAAGTAACCAAGCAGAACGACGAACCTCCTTTGATGTAATCGGCGTTACCATGCTGTCGTCATGACGACCCCTCCAGGTGCCAAACTGCAGAATTTTTTTCCGCACTGGAAAAAAACAATAATCCCATCTCTTATTTCCCGTGGGGTAGATAGTTCATGGCTTTTAGTACCCCCGCAGGTGCTGTGGGCCACATCATGTAACATACATGTACAACAATCAACCATACTGTATATCTCCTCTAACTCTTTCCATCCCAAAGTCTTCACTCTTCAAAATTATACAATCTCTTGGACAAGTGTTTTTTTTTTCCCCTGTATCATACATGTATTCATAGGGCCTCATGATAAAAAAGGTTATCTGTAAACCAATACACAAATATATAATTCTCAAAAGGCTACATGTATATGAAGGTAATATACATGTACAAGATAGTGATTCTTCGTCACAGATCACTTAAACATCACAATGTTGTTTCCCGATGTGTAAAGTGACAGTACTGTACTTTTTTTAAAAGTGTGATAACAAAAATATATTCCTTCAGGATTATTCCTTTAGTTTTGAAATGTTGCAAATTGTATGCATTTTGCTCTGAAGTTATTTTTCTGAATGTTTCAAATTAATCAACAAATCTATGTAGTGAAATTTGCGTTATAATACCCCATAGTTTCAGAACAAACAAGCAGTCATACAAATGTATCATTGTGCATTCATAATTTTTAAACCATGGCAGGTGGATGGATTTTACGCTAAATCCACATTTCCTTTGATGTATGAACAGATCATTCCGTGGAAACATAGTAAACATAGTTTCTATCATTCTCTTCTGATGCCAGGCACAAGACGCAGGTTTTACTCAAACAACACATCAATTTGGTGAAAGATATGCTAGTACAAGCACGTTATCACGTGTCTGACAGACATATTTCTGCAAATCTTCACATTTTTTCAAACAAAATTGGTAATCCCCAATTGTGATTCATGATATGACTGTTTCTTTGCCATCTGAATATCAGTGGTGTGCTCCATAAATGCTTTCCAACAAGAAGCAATTTAGCTCTACAAAAGGCTAAAAGCCTTTTTTTTAAAGAAACATGCACATGCACATATTCAGGAACATATTGCTCAAAATTCAAATCATGCACCAGGTGTTTTCTAATCATGATTATCGCAAATCACTTCACGCTTTTCTCAGGCTTTTGCAATCATAAACAGCATAAAATTCATTAATTTTGATTAGTTGAAGGAAAAATAATCACACATTCATGAATATGGGCTAAAAACACAATTTTTATTTAAATTGTACATAAAATCATGTTTTTGAGCAATTTGGGGACATCGCAAATGTGGTCTCAATAGATGCAGGTGATTCAAAAGAAGGAAGTCATGAAGCGCATCATGGAGTTATCACGTGAAAAGTTGACGGGGCCTTTTCTAATCATGATTATCCCAAATCACTTCACGCTTTTCTCAGGTTTTTTGCAATCATAAACAGCATAAAATTCATTAATTTTGATTAGTTGAAGGAAAAATAATCACACATTCATGAATACGGGCTAAAAACACAATTTGTATTTAAATTGTACGTGAAATCATGTTTTTGAGGCAGTTTTGGTCCAACTTGCAAGTACACAATGTTGCGTACCTTCTGAACTGCACGCCCGGACGTCGCAAATGTGGTCTCAATAGATGTGGGAGATTCAAAAGAAAAAAGTTGTGAAGTACCACGGGAAAAGCTTTGCGCATCATGGAGTTATCACGTGAAAAGTTGAGGGGGCCTTTAAGGCAACTTTCCTCTCCCCCCCCCCCCAAATCTTTTTAGGGTTAACAAGAATTTTGAATTCTAATCGGGATATCTGAGAGGACATTTTCTCTTGTATTTGCGAGGTAATTCCAATCGCCGCGACTTAGCCGCTGTGTAAAAATGCGCTAAGTTATATCACCACCTCAAGGAACTGAAAAGTAGGTGACCGTGATACCTAGCAGCAGAACATCGCCATGTCATCGCATGACGTCAGACGTTAAAAATTAACCACCGAGAGAAGAAGTGTCATGAGTTTATCAATGGAGGATTTCCCGTGGCAATGGGGAGAGAGGATACGGTCTTCCTTTGTCAAGTATCCTGTTTTGCACCAGATAAGCGCCGAGCGTGACTATCATCGTCATTATGCAACAGATTAATAGGACTGTTCCAGAAATGTGATCGGTGTTTTCTTTCCCAAGCATAGTGATGAGCTATTTCTTTCATCTGTTTCTATGAAGAATACATTTTCAATATGCACAGAAACAGACGAAAGAAATGCATAATGTAAATGTCCATTGTGGCTTGTAGTTTTCGAAAGAGACTACATGCAACTCCTGCTATAACAAAGTCCTCGGGACTGGCAGTTTTCTTTCATTGTATTGAAATTTCGTTACGACCAAAAAGTGAAAGTACATGTATATAAAGATATACAGATAATAATTTTAGGACCTGAATTTCTACTTCATTGTAACAGGAATTTTGTTATAACCATGCTCATTATAACGGGAGTTCACTGTATATTCATGAATTTGAACACATGATGAAAATAGTTTATTACTAAAAAGTTTTCATTTATTTTCCATGGAGAAAAAGCAATTTTGTATGTGACACAATTTAAAAGTCACAGAAATTACACTACTATACACTACATTTTCTTCTTTTAAAGTTAACTATACATAAAAGGTATTTTCGTTAGGAAATCTAAAGAAAAATCTTCACTTTGAATATCAAGCTCATTCACCAAGTATCAAACAAAGACAGAAAAATAAAAATAAAATCCAATTTCATGTGCCAAATACTGCCAGTGCAGTTTCGTTTGTTTACTACACTGTCACTTTTCATCTAGAATATTTTGTTTTAATTCAATTTGAACTTAAGGGTATTAAAATAAACATCATATCATTATGGCAATATTGCGTGCAGTCTGCAGTGACATACATCCCCATACCGTACACAAGTAGGCCAATTTTTCAGTGCCCTAAATGCACATACATGTAAATATCTACTCTACCATGAGAAAGTAGACTGCTTGTCTGCTTTCGAGATCTAATTTTCAGTGAGAGAAAAAAATTCAAGGAGACATCGCAATGTTTCATCATACCTGTAACTCATTCAGCATTTAATCCCACACAACATAACTGGTTCTGCAAGCTAGACGCAACGCCTCAAGGCCATCGCTAATTAGGCAAAACGGATGTAGCAAAGAACATGAAAACATTCCACGTTACATATCTGTCATGATACCGCATTCTTGTTATACAACACACTCAAATGAATTATACCGACAGTAATCTCTTTTATCAGCGTCACACAAACATCTTATTCAAAAATTATAATTATGACAAATTCCAGTACAATGGAGTGGTTGGAGTAGTTCATCATAATTCCATAACCACTATTATTTGTAGGTCTTATTGTAAAATACATGAAATATACAATATGAATCCTCGTTCGTAGAAATATTTGGCAGTGTGGTGACCCCTGTCATCACATCTTGGCACAGACCCAAAACTTGCCAGATTCAATTACAGTAGCATCCTACATACATGCATAGATACATGTACAATAGTACACTTATGTACAACAGTCGGTTGGACGTGTGTTACTGCGTGTGCCATTTTGAGTTGATATCTCACAGGTAGGCCTACACTATTGTGAAACAAATTTTTTGTTCTCTTACACGCTGCTGAATTCTGATTTACAAGAACTTGCCGTAAAATACACAGCAATAAGGTTGAATCATGCACTGATCCAAACATCCAAACATTTCAGTACCCATCTGTACTGTAGTACGGGTACAGATTTTTGTAAGAACTGTAGATTTTAATTCACCTGTCTATCCCTGGTTTACTACATGTGTCTTGTTTTTTTTTACATGATTTATGATGATTATAATAAAAAAGGGATCCCATGTTAATTTAAGAAAAAGTAAATAAACATAAATAAATAAGGATTATAGAATTCAATGTGTAGTGTGAGTGTCACATACATACCAGTAACCATTTTTACCATTAGTGCATAAAATTAGGCCTACTTGTATATATATATTTTTTTGGCCAAAAATAGTAAAAAATGGAGTACCAGTACTTATAATAATTTTTACAATACTGTGTATTTTGCATACAGTGTAACTGTAATAAATTGATACTGTAATTGGAATGTTGACAGGAGAAAAAAGAGTAAAAAATAGAGAATTAACTATAAATTCATATAACACCGTATTTAATAGGTCTACATAGCGTACATGAATTGAAACTTGTTGACAAATTCACAAGTCAAAAAAATGTACAGTCAGTGAGTTTACTCACTAAATTCACACACACATAAATCAAGCACTTGCAAAATATGTATCAGGTACACAGTAAACCACACAAATTCAGAACATGACAAATGCACAATCTGATAAACACACTGGATGTTTTAATACACATGCTACTTCTGTTTATGATGGCTACATTTGTTATTTTTTTCCCTCATTATGTTCATGAACTTCATGGAAAGTGTATGCAATGAATAATATTTGTAGTTTTTTTATCTCTCGGTATGTTCATGTACTTCATGGAAAGTGTATGCAATGAATATATGTGCATGAACCTGAAGGTTTTTCCTGGCAGACAGGGCTCCATATCTCATCAACTAAACTATAACAGCAAATGCATCATTTGTATTCACAAAGTGTTGTGCTGAGTCTACAGCCCTAGGGGAAATGGATTGGCAGGGTACAAATTGCACTGAATACGAATCATCAAAGTACATCCTATTCTAGTTGGCATTCATTTTCGGCAAATTATTGCATGTTCTTGAATGTATGCATGCTTGTATTCACACTCCATCCACTTACTTTCACAAAATTTGCATTTTGTTTTTGCAGAAGTACCATAACCATTACCTGGGAATTATTTGGTGACTGATGCAAAAAGGAAACACTCTTTTAAATGAAGTTGTAGTGAAAAAACAGTTACTTTTTTATTACTTTTTATTCAGGTGAAACCTAATTTTCACAAATTTTCTGTCTGTACTTTGCCTCTTACCCCATACAACTAATTCATTTTGACCCAAAATGTAGTTTAATGGTTTCATATTTTCACCACAATTTTACCAAGAAAACAAGACACCGAAACAACTCACTCATATCAATTTATCACATGCTTTCACTTTCAGCCAAATAGGACAACTTAGGTATCAATTAATTTCATTATTGTGTTTATTGTTTTAATCTCTTGAATTGATACAACACATGAATTGTCCACTAATTTTATCTCTTGGAAATGATAACACTACATACAATTGTCCATACGTCAAAGCACTTTCGCACATGTACATGTATCATCTTAGGTCTCTCTGCACACATTCGCAGAATTACCACCACAGAATGTTGAGGTGTCGATAGGGACAGTGATTTTCCATTTCAAGAAAAGGCCTTTTCCGTTTCCAAAAATCTGGAATTCCGTTTCAACTTGTCTAAAAAATGGAAATTCCGTTTTACCATAGACTTTGTATACATGAAGAATAATGACAATTCCGTTTACATAAAAATTGAAACAAGTATTTCTCGATGTTTCTGTGTTTTTGTGTCAACTTTGTCTAATTTTTGTTCTGAGTTTCTTGTTTTTCCTTTCAAAAAGTAAAAATTTGGAGAAAAAAGAGGTTTTCCGTGATTTTCCGTTTGAAAACTCATTTTCCGTTTCAAATTGTGATTTCCGGAAATTCCGTCCGTTTTCCGTTATCGCAGAAAATCACTGTCCCTATGTTGAAATCCCCCATGATTGACAGTTGACGTCCATTACATAAGAGGTATTCATATTTGGTAGGTGACTAATTCATTCTCATTAACACCCTGAACCCCATGACATCAAAACACCACTGATATTATGCCAGTTAGTAAAGTATTAATAATATAACACACTATCAATCAATTGCCAATGAGACTGGAAGGGTTAAAAATTCAGACTACTAACAACCCACAGGACTAAATTCTGCGCACATTTACATGCAGCATCTACAATACTCGTAATTGATAAATGCTACTACTTTATTACCCCACAACTTTTAAATACAATCTAGTTCCTACTGTAGTAACCAGGCAACACTACAGTAACAATATACATATTCATAAGCGATAAACAATTTATTACCATCACGGTCGCAGGTGAATGAACTATTGTTCTGGAGCAACCCTACATATCGTCACAACATCCGCAATACCTCCTGGAGTATTGGTCACAACTTGGGAGTTAATGAATTTTGTGCTGCATACAAATGTCAATGAACTACAGCATGCCAAGTACGGTACATGTGTGTGTATGTACGATTGTCATGTGATAATGTGACTGAACATTCCTAAAATGTTTTCAGTTCTACATTTAAATGAATAATGAATTTTGAATGATCAAATTTATCATTCAATGTAGCTATACACATGCACAGGGTTTGTAAAATTACATGGGGATGCAACGTACCAGGTGATGTGAAAAACAGATGCTGTCGAACACATAGAAATTAATATTCTTCTACAGTATTCCCACACAATCATTATTATTATCATCATCATCATCGAAATCATCATTATCATCATCAACCATTTATTTATTGCAGTTTTGATCTATCCACTTGTATATTTGTATATTTATATGTTTAATTAGTTAACTAAGTTTTGTTTTTGGATGAATTAGATTTATTAGTAGTAAAGTAGGCCTATATATTCATATTTTAGTTATGCAACAACCATTATAATTGTTTGCATGTTTGCAGAGCAATATGAAACTTTGTATAATATTATAAATCATCATCAAATGATACTAATAAACAATTATCCAGTAGAGTCATAGGGAATATGTTCTCCAGCAGAACTAAAATTTACATTTACCTGTCAACAAGTTGGATAATAAGCAAATAATCAACGTTGGTAAAGGTGATGGGACAAACTATCACTTCCGAGGCGATCTGGATGTAGCTATCTTTCCGAAGCGAAGCTGAGGAAAGATAGCGTATACATTCGGATCGCCGAGGAAGTGATAGTTTGTCTCATTGCCTGAAACCAAAAGTTGATTATTTGCTTTATATTCCACATCGGAAACTATTTAACTATAAGAAACAAAAAGGATTGATATTTCTCTAAAAAAGAAAAACATATGGGCCCGAATATGGAATAGCGCCCCCGACAACATCTGGGTGCGCATCACCAGGGGCGTCGACGTTCGATGCGGCGCGTGCGCGTTAGCGTACATGCATGTTGTGTATTGGCCGCGCGTGAAATACGCGCGCTGCCGAGATGAGGTGTTAGTACTTTTTTGTTTCGCTGATCTCTCCAGTACACACAGTCCTAATGCGTCAATTGTCAACATTTTGAGTACGCGCGAAATAAAAGTGGCGTTACACTCCGGACTATCAACTTTACTATCTATCGAGTGTAACGAACTTTTATTACGAGTGATCTGATGGGAAAAACTACGGCTTTATCACATGATCAACTCTTGGCCAATCCTATAGCAAGATTCTTTAGTATGTGGATATATATAATGTCCACTAACCAGCTTTATAATAATAACTAAACAATTGTTAAATATTAACTTTTGCTAACAGTTGTTGTCCCAAAAAAATAAAGAAATATACAAGAAAGAATTTGAACGTGGTAAAATTGCACCTGTGGTAGTTTATGCATCTCATTATAGAATGTTTGCTTCCTGAACAGGTGTTGACCCAATATTAAACTGAGAAATGTACAAGAAATGTAAATGTGTGAGATTTGTACAGGTTGATCATGAATATGTTTATGGACATTTTGGTATACATGTGTCTATCACTCCAGGTGCTGAGAAACACTTTTTAAATCAATATTATTATTATTACAAAGTTTTCTGTAGGTAGTATTTTTGTAGATATGACAAGTGACTGATTATTAGGTTTGTAATAAAATACACCCTAAAAAGTTCTAAAGGCTTATAAAATGCACTCAAATGGGCAATACTGCTGAGCTTCGCATGCTGCTGCCAGGCAATGATAGACTGGAGGCGCCAATGCAAAAGGGATTCAGTCTTGGGCATTAATTAATCATCTAATTGGTTCTTTCCTAACTACCGTGTACATAATATTAGGTAATAATGTTACTATAATTGCAGCACGATGGCTTTTCACATGGTAGGATAATCTTCTAAACTGAACATATAGGTGATGATGTATTGCTAGTGGCTTTCTAATACCAGTGCTTAAAATGGATCTTAATATATCTTTCTGATTGATGCCACTTTTGAAAGTGTCATTTCATATTCTGCTACTTTTCTTTTGCCAATTATGAGCTACATAAATTAAAGCATTAAAACAGTAACTATTACCAATCATTCTTATTGATATATGATTATTTGTATTATTAGTAGTAGTAGTAGTAGTAGTAGTAGTAGTAGTAGTAGTAGTAGTAGTAGTAGTAGTACTTGTATTATTATTACTAGTATTATTATTGTTATTATTATTATTACTACTACTTGTATTATTATTACTATTATTGAAAATGACCTACATGCATATGTTTCAAATTGGAAATAAGTTCAATTCATACACTACACCGTCAAAGTATTGTTTAATCATATGAATGAGCCTGCAAGATGAGTAGACATTTATGCAACAATATTCGGTGTGATGTAAAACCGTGCACAACTGCAAAGGAAGTGACAATTAGTGGGGCTTTATCAATGAAATAATTGAAGCAATAAGGCTCAAAAGTAGTACTATACATCTGCTGTGACACATGGTGACTGCAAAGATCTGTTTATCCTTATCTCATTGGCAATCTGTGTTATATAAGTACCACTTTAGTACACACTTGCAATAATAAATATGTTTCAAATAATATCATCTGGTGAATTCATGCATGTAAAATGGCGGTCATACCGATACCATGGAGCTAAATGAAGGCATTTTGCCACAGTTATTCCCCTGAGTTCCAGTAGTTGCTGCATTCCCTGTTACGTTGTTATAACGCTCATCGAATTTCTTGTGAAATAAAATAATGATGATGATTATAATAATAATAATGATAAATTATTATTACCGATATTATTATTAAAAGGGTGAGGCTTTACATGTTATCTATTGAGAGAGAAGACCAGCCACTAAGACCCGATTTACACCAAGCTTTTAGGCCAGCCTAAAGCTTGGTGTAAATGCAAAGGAGGCCCGAGGCCCTCCCCGATTTGGGACCACCTCTGGAGGTAGTCTCTCTCGGTGTAAATGGAAAGGAGGCCTTGGGCCCCCAATTTACCACGCGATGCGGCGCTCTTACGTAATACACAATGCCCAAACAATGCCCGCACCGTACTTCCAGTGTATGCAGGGGTGCGGGTAAACCGTGAATCAAGCCAATCAAACCAACTATCGTAAATTTGAAAAAGACAACAAAATGCATGAAGTATTACATCCGTTATAGGTCTCCTTTTTTTGTTTATAGTGTTGCTACAACTGCATCAACTGTATCAACATCAACATTACACTATATGAAAATTATTGCTGTTTATTACAGTCTCATTCCAACATTTTTTTTTAAAGTAGACTCTTACGAGAGACAGGGATGTTAATCACGCATGAAAAAATATTGCTTTCTTATACATGTAGGGAGACACGATGCGGCGAGTTTTGGAAAGGGGGCCTCTAGGCCGGCCTAATATTTGGTGTAAATGCACAAAATTGCGGGCCTCGGGCCTCCAATTTAGGCCGGTCTGAGGCCGGCCTTTTGGTGTAAATCGGGCCTAAGTCTATATATTTTCACAATTTTGTTTTAAGGCCGGGAATTGTTCAGTTTATTTTTGCGATTTTATCGCAGATGCATTGACTTTGTGTAGGCATACCAGGAAGTGACAATTTTCACAATTGTCCAGCTGTGAAAATTTGAGAAATAAAACCACCACAAAATATTCAGTGTAAACAGTATATTTTAGGGTAAAGAAAAAGAAACGGGCACAAAGATGCAGAAGATACAGGACACACAACACACACTGTCACAAATACACCCATACTAGGGTAGACCTATGATACTCGGCATAATCCCTGTATATACAGACTATGAGTCTAAGTGCTGTAAAACACAAATTTACAAGATCCACAAGATCCCTCCACTAAAGTATGTCAAAACCATCCCAAACATTACATCAATTTGTTTTGAGTAGTCCATTTCATCACTGGACAAAACTATGCAGCTGGACAATGAAACCGACATCCTGAAATTGACCTTTCCCTCTAAGATTCCTACTGTCCCTTTAATCCTATTATCCATTGTAGGCGCCAAAGTAAGTAAAGAGAGCCACCCAACTGAAGCCTGTTATTAGTCAGTAAATGCCTCAATAACTGGCCATTGGATAGTACAATCTGAATCACTGGATAACGTCAACCCCACCCCCAACCACACCCCCAGGCTTAGCACCCGGACACAGGCACAGGTACACACAGACATAGACATACACAGAAATACACACACACACACACACACACACATACACAAACACACAAATATACACATACATACACACACACACATAAAACACAGACACAAGATAAATGCAATTTATAAACCACACACCACAAAAACAAAATACATACACACATGCATGTAGACACAGACACAGCATACAATACACACACAAATATACATGCCCCCCTCCACACACATATATGATAAATACAATTGATAAACACACACACACACACACACACACACACACACACACACACATACTGTACATACACATATACACACAAACACACATACACATACTGTACACACACACACACACACACACATACACATATACATACTGTACACACACATACACACACACATACTGTACACACACATACACACATACACATACTGTACACACACATACACACACAAACACACAAGATAAATGCAATTTATAAACCACACACCACATAAAAATTACACACACACATGCATGTAGACAAAGACACACATACAATACACACACAAATATACATGCCCCCCCCACACACATATATGATAAATACAATTGATAAACACACACACACACACACACACACACACACACACATACACATACTGTACACACACATACACACACATACACACATACACATACTGTACACACACATACACACACAAACACACAAGATAAATGCAATTTATAAACCACACACCACAAACAAAATTACATACACACATGCATGTAGACATACAGACACACATACAATACACACACAAATATACATGCCACCCTCCACACACATATATGATAAATACAATTGATAAACACACACACACACATATACTGTACATACACATATACACACAAACACACATACACTGTACACATACTGTACACACACACACACACACACACACACACACATACACATACTGTACACACACATACACACACATACACATACTGTACACACACATACACACATACACATACTGCACACACACATACACACACAAACACACAAGATAAATGCAATTTATAAACCACACACCACATAAAAATTACACACACACATGCATGTAGACATAGACACACATACAATACACACACAAATACACATGCCCCCCACACACACATATGATAAATACAATTGATAAACACACACACACATACACATACACACACACACATACATACACACACACACAACATATATACAGAAAACACACATACAGGCAAACATAAATACACACAAACAAATGAAAAACACACAACTTAAACTATACAGTCAGATGTGTAAACACACATGCTCACAAACACAGATAGTACACACATACATAAATATGTAGACACAAAGATACAAGACATAGGCCTACACACAGTTCACCCAGTTCATTGCCTTACAGATTCTTTTTCTTCACCATGAACATCTTCAAGTACAATACAGCAAATTCAAACAGGATATTTCCTCCAACCTGCTGACCCTCCTACACACAAACATACACACAAACACACACACACACAACGCACATCAGACATTGCAACTACAGACAACTACATAATATTGATTTTGTCTTATTGTCAGTGGAATACCCAAGGTCACTAACACATGCATGTAGCAAATCTACAAGTAGACAGAAATTTTTCCTGATTTTTTTTCTCTCTCCCTACTCTCCTTATTCCCAATGACGTAAATGTAGATTTGTACTGAATTTATCCCACTGAAATGCAGTGAATAACTGGGCTAGAAGCCGTGTGTTCATCACATGTACATGTAATGTACTGTACAACAAAGTGGCAGCGTAGTATGCATAATGTAAGCTTGAGTAGTTGAGCACTGAGCAGAACAAACTTGTACATGACGATTTTACAACAAATTACAGAACCAAATGGGGATCCAGTCTGAAGAAGTTAAATATGATAATAAACT
>JZLH01S0236906.1:4798-24807 GCA_001188425.1 Eucidaris tribuloides | reverse complement strand
ACAAAGCAAATGAAATAAGGCCACAAATATTGAATTCAGATTCAGCATGATGGATATGTGGTTTCCACATGTACATGTTCACACAATAAAATTGTATTAGATTAGACACGCAAATTATTTGCAGTACACACATTGCAAGGAAATGAAACTGAACATCATAAATACATCTTTATTAATGTGTTAAACATATTTTCTGCATCTGGTTGGTTGTTACACCTACTTTTCTTTTACTACTTTTCCTTAACATTCTTTTCAATTATTCTTACTCCTATTCTTATTCTTATTCTTATTATTCTTGTTGTTATTATTACTATTATTATTATCATTTATTATCATTATCATCACCATCATCATCATTATGATTATTATTGTTGTTGTTGTCATTTTTATTGTCTTAATAACATCTACACTGACTGATTATGGTGCCACTGGTAATATTACATGTATACATGTACGTACGTGTACATGTACCATACTACAACACCACATGTATTAACACAAAGTACAATATAATGTAGGCTTACATGGATATTCAACAGGCAATCATGCAAGTTCATGATATGCCTATTATTACTGTACGTAGTACGATAACTTACAATAGTAAGTGAGAGTACATAGGCCTACACTGTACATATTTTCTAGCCTGTACAGTCCATCATCACTACTACTGACCTCTTAAGAAAATGAATCACTCTTCAAGCTGTACGCACAGTACCTTGACTATTAATGACCTCCACTGAAGAATGGACATACAAACACACACATGCACAATTGCACGCGCACACACACGCACACACATAAACACAATACAAACACAAACACACACATACACAGACAGACACAGACACACACACTAACAATCATAAACACATATTCATACCAACACATTAACACACACATGCATGCACACACACACACACACACACACACACACACACACACACACACACACACACAAACACACATACACAATCACAAACATGCACTCGCACATATACACACAAACAGGAACACACATACACAGACACACACAAAAACACATGCACACAAACATACATCTACATGTATTCACAAACACATATCCCTTCCTTTATGTACACTACCTTCATGTACACAGTACACATACACAAACATGAACACATACTCACCCATGTCCACAAACACCTTACAAACACACACAAAAATATGTGTACACACACACAGCCGAGCATATTTTTAAAAAATAAACACCAAAATTGTTAATGCAAACACCCTTATTGCATGTAGTTTTGCTCTTGAAAAAGAAACCCTAATCAACAACATAGACACAGTAGGTATATATAACACTCACCAGGCACTCACACAAATGTTCATACCAACCTCCCCCCCCCCCCGANACACACACACACACACACCACACAAAAAGACATTGCCTCATACAACAACCTACAAGCAATTGTATAATGTACATTTCCCAGCATGACATACATGTAGTGTGTATCGATCAGATCAAGGAGGTACAAATAACCTCCTTGATCAGATACTAAGATGGAAGGGAAGCTTTCAAGATAGCAAAGACAAGACCATCCCCCTGTCAGTCTATGTCGATGATGTCACACGGTGGATTAAATCTCAATGACTGTACACCAAGCACAGTACGTGCACTCTGTTTCTTCCCTGTATTTCTTTTCATTTCAGAGATCGCGTTGATAATTCGTTCAAATTGACGGACAGACTGTGACAGACTCACAGTACAATTCCTGTGGCCCCCATTCATTACACCCTCTCTTCTCGACTGTACACATCGTGCATACTGAATTGTGGAGATGCCATCGACGTGGGACATCATTTGCCGGCACACGCTTGCTTGCGTGTGCACGTGTGTATGTATGCTGCTAACCGGGTGAAGTTGACCCTGAGTAATTACTGCCTGACATACAATACAAAGATGATGTCATCTCTTTTATTTGCTGGAAACCACAGAACAATGGACAATAGTGAAAAGTACATTGTATACAAACATTTCACCAGTAAGTCACAATACACTGTACATCACTCCACATTCACCATTTCTGGGTATACATGCAGCCTTGTATTGTAACCAATAATCTGCTTGGCTTTTTATTTGATCTTTTTACATTACAAAACATTGAGTTTTGTAAGGGTATTTGGCAACAGAAAGGTGTGTAGTCGTTCATCAAATTGTTAATTCTACCCAGAGGGGGCTGGCCTGACCATATTACTATAGAAGTATTGCAAGGAACACCCTACAACAAGTTTTCCTAAATTTTCATCAGAAGGCATCATTGAACGTTTCCATAACAACAATCCATTGAATCCAAGCTACATAATTAAATCCACCATGTTTGATATAAGTGCCTTTAATAACTGTATTGTGATATGAAGAGAGTTCACCTTAGCATTGGCAGGTACAGGTATGACTTGTAGATTCGCCATTGTTGGCCCTGCCTGGTGTCATAACATTCATATTGCATTTCAATGTACATGTACAAGATGTAAACTGTACTTTGTCAGTGACGACTTATGCATAAATTATTACATGTATGATGGAAGAGTAATGAGTTTTGCTTTGAACCCTGTTCTTAACCAGAGTGTCCCTTTCACAAATGCATAATGCATGTAGAAAATTTCGTACAAGTTTTTCTCAAAATTACCTTATGGTTTTTACAGTGAAATTAAATGCACATAAATTTACTACACAGTGTACATGTACATCAACCATTTTTTTTAATCTGCACAGTACAAAATTAGTTTACCTTCATTAAATTATCATAGCACGTACATGTAGATTGTTAGGCAAGTTATCACACAAGGTAACAGGATACACAGATTATGACTAATATTAATGGCAATAACTAAATTTGATCATATTTGTACAGCCTTGTAAAATGTGTAAACAATGGGTTTTAATTTTTCCTCAAATCCAAACACAAATCAACTACAATTACAAATGCCATGTACAATGTGTACATTGTGGCTTGCGGTGGGAAACTAGATTAGAAAATATGGGATGGACAGGAGTCACAGGACTTCCATTACCCCCCCCCCCCCCAGGTCCTTTCAATCTGAACACCTCTGGGTGAAGCTACAGTGCATGTTTATTTTCTCCCCTACCACATAGTGAAATATATGAAACTGTCATACTGGCCACCCAAGGGAAAGCGAAAAATCTGACCTTATAGACCAGGTTCTTTAAAGCAAGTTTATTGTGTTTGGGGATTTTTTTTTTTCATTTTAAAGCTTTATGCCCAAAGGTCATATCATACCAATAAAAGGATCTTGAATGCTCTTTCGTTTTTTACATTAATAATGAATAAATCTCGGGGGGGGGGGACCCCCATAATTTTCGACTATAGCATCCAAAGGTTAATAAAGGTGTAAGATTATCTGAGTTATACCTCATCAGAGGGTCATAAAGTAGCCACTTTGACAGTTGGCTGCTATAGAGGGTGGCTGCTAAGTGCTAGGACAGTTTAAAGGTTTATGGGAATCATATTGGGAATTACGAAAATTGCTCAAGAATCAAATGTATGTTGAAATAATAATACCAGCTTGTTCACGTACAAGATGTGGATCTCCCACCTGGGAGGATTGTCTGTAATTTTGTTACTTAAGGCGAGAAATCAGAGGCATAAACATAGAGTATCTATATTGCTTTGCCGGGTAGGAATTAAAAATAAGCCCATAGAGAGCCACACAGCAGGTTTCCCCATGCCACTAGTGATATTGACATTGTTTGCTTTACAATGAGTAAACGTTTGACTACAAGATTTTCACAGGAGAAGCCTTGCATAGTTTACTTGATTCTAGAGTAGTATCAGCCCAAGTTGAGGACTACCCCCAATCATGTTATTTAGCTTTAACTGTACAGTGTATCAGCTATCACTAATTGTTTGAGTTCCAGTGATTGTCTACTATGTACACTCATTGAATTATGTACTGAAGGATACAGGCCAAAGGTCTGTTTTAATCTCACATTGCAATCAACATACTTGTCGAAAGGTTGTGAACCCCGACGATATTTGATTAGCTTTAAACACAAGGTGATACACATCAACATTCACGATCTATTTCTTCACACACATCACGAAAGAGATATAGAGATGTATAATTCAATTATTCAACATTTGATTTTTAAGAAAGTTGTAAAAAAAATAAATACAGGGTCTGTACTATAAAAACATGTGAATATCCACTGAAGTTATCAAGTACCAGTGAACCTGATAAAAATTCTTTTTTTTTTTTTTGTCGTCTTGGTTTTTATTTGAATAAGTACAAGACAGTATGTGACTATTTGTCAATATATTAGTCCAACTTCACATGTCGTCGTGCGGCTGGCAGAATGTCAGCATTAAGCAAGATGTCGTTAACGGTAAAATTGCTTGTAACATGAAAACCATTGGCTTATTTCACATGAAATCAAAGTATTGTGGCCTTTGAGGTCTTTCAGTCAGTATATTAGGCAGAAATAGGGAATATGTTTCTTTATTTTCAATTTAGAGACAATATACTGTTAACAACATTTTGCTTAATGCATTTGCTGACGACATTCTGCTAGCCGCATGACGATGTGATCCATATGTGATATAATGGCAAACCCATTGTGTGATTTACATGTACGAGTGATAAAATCAACATAAAACAAAACAATACAAAATCTGTTTGTATCATGTATACAAATACAGTTGAGATATTTGTACAGTATTCTGATTTCTGATAAATTTTTATTTTTTGAGACAACTTTCTAATCTTTTTTGTAAGATGCTCAAACTGTAGCTGTTGCATGTTCTGATACAGTACATGGTACAGGGAATTCTGTATACATGTATGAAAGGAAGACAAGTGGTTTTATGAGCAGGTGGTCTTTAAGTACAGGTTCCTGTAATACACAATTGAATAAGGGGCACTTCTCAAGGGAACTGAACTTGTGGTCTTTCTATACAGGTGGTCGCTAGAGCAGGTTTGACCGTGTCAAATGTCAATACATGCACTGTAGCAAAGTACGGTGCAGGTACAATGTAATTTGATATTCAGAATATACACGTAGAACCAACATTTCAATAATTTTCAGCATTATAGTACATCTTCATCCATGTCAGACTGTGGCAGCGCTTTGGCCAGCCCCGATTCAAGCCTACGTACATGTCTATTCTGATTCAATTACTGCCAGTGGGTATTGCTGAAATTAAATTTTCAAATTGATTTTTCTCTCGTTCGTTTAAAGACGTACCCTCTTGTGTTTTTCGCGGAGAGGCAAGGCTCTGATTTATCATCACTTTATATTGGAGAGCGTGAGAAGAGTGCATAAGTGCACCTGAAACGACTGGAGGAAATTCAGAATGCCATTTTATTTTGGTTTGTGTACATATAAAATTTAACCCGAGTTTCATTTCAATTTTTTTCTCATTGTGTAAAAATTAGTACATAATGAATGGATACTGTACATTACATTTTTTGTACTGTAAAAACAAACATAAACATTACATTTTTGTGGTTTCAAACTTTCAACTTTGATTAAAACTCTCTCTCCCACTGGCAATTAAGGTTTTGGAGTTTGGGGTTTTAAACAAAATTGTGCTTAGAAAAGTAGAAAACCACATATCATTTACACATGTATCATGCACAGGTGTAATATACATATATGTGTATAAGCCTACTGCATATTTTGACAAGTTGTTGATTCAGAAATATACTTGACTTTCATTAAGAGCTCTAAAAGAAAACAATGCATTGAATTTGATACAAACATACATGTATCTGATCCTGATTTATAGATTAGAAACTACATACTGTGTATTATGTTAATATGAAGTTCAAAACCACTTACAAGTATTTGACATGTCCATTGAATACTGCACTTTTACATGTACATGTAGTACTTCCATACATGTAATTACCAGAAACCACTTGACATCCAAGTTTATATTTCTGCAGGTACTATCACCCTGGTGGTATTTCAGTTTATTGTTCAAATAATAATGTACATGTAACATGATGATACAGTCTAGAGTCTAGACTTTCATGTTCTTTCAATCACTTCCGCCATCACAGATATAAATCACTGTCAAATTTCAGACGATAGTATTTACATGTACAACAAAGCATTCCAGTTCAAGTCATGTACAAAATCATACACTCCTAAAGTAATTCCTCCATATCGTACATGTATGAATTTCTTAGTATGTTTGTAAATGTAAAGAGAATGAAGGGATTGTCAGTCTGGTACAAGTTTAACAAAGAAATTTCCCACAAACATTAATGTCGGTTCAGGGCCCTGGGAACGATTTTTTCACTGGGGGTGCAGAGAGATATATTTTTGTGGCCCAAAAAAATTTTCACGGCCAAATTCGCAGCCGAAAAAATTCGCTCAGGTGGGGGGGGGGGGGGTCGTTGGGTTGGGTAGGTGGAAAATTTTCGCAGCCAAAAGAAATTTTTTCGCGGCCAAATCAACAGCCGAAAAGTTACTCAGTGGGGGGGGGGGGGTGGTCGGCGGAAATTTTTCACAGCAAAATTCGCGGCCAAATCAACAGCCAAAAATCACTCAGCGGCCAAATTTGAACAAAAATAGACAAAAATATACATACACGTCTTATTGCAGGGGGTGCTCTGCACCCCTTGAAAAATTTCTGGGGGTGCACAAACTGCACATCAGCACATGATCCGCTTCCCAGGGCCAAGTGTCGGTTCAGTGAATATAGAATATTTCAAGAAATCAAACATTGAAAGTTTGACCAAATTTGGTCAAGCCATTCAAGGGATAAGATATTTCAAAAAACCTGAACAAACATGAAGGCCTATGCCTCTGAAGAGCAATGTCTATCCTCTTCCTGGAATTTGTACAGTACAATTTCAGAACAGAGATTATTCTGGTACACATAAAATATCATCAAATTAAGCGGAATTGTTATCTACAGAGGGCGATATTCATTTATTCCATTTTTTGAACATCATCTCTAGAATGGCCTACCAAAATTTGCTCACAACTTTCACTGTTGGATTTTATTTTTTAAAATGTTCTGGATTCCCTGAATCTACATTAAAGGTTAGTAACATGATTGGGCACACTTGAAAATGCCTCAAGAACCAAATGAGTTGAAATATATACCAACTATACACTAGCAGGAGTGGATCTCCCACCTGGGAGGATTTGTCTGTAATTTGTTTACTTAAGGAGAATCAAGCATAAACATAGGAGTATTTTAATTTTATCCGGGGACGATAAAAATAAGCCCCATAGAGAGCCACACAGCAGGTTTCCCTGCTACGAGTGATATTAACATTGTTTATTTCAGAATGAGTCAACATTTGACTACAAGATTTTCACAGGAGAATCCTTGCATAGTTTACTTGATTCTAGAGTAGTTTCAGCCCAAGTTGAGGACTACCCCCAATCATGTCATTTACCTTTAAAGGTATTGGCTAACATTTACCACAGTTAAAAAAATCTGAGCCACATGATTCCCCATGCTACCAGTGTCTTTGATGAGGCCTAAAAATGAAGCCCTGAAAAAATTGTATTTCAAAATGATTATTTAGTGCTTCAAAAAAGTGAAAATCGTAAGTTGACCGGATTCACTTGCCCATTTCCTCCCATAGACTTACTGTGTGTACACGTGGGCTATTAAAACTCGCCCCGAGTTTTAATTGTTTATTATGAATGCATAACTTGCCATTGGCAGTGTAACTTTCCAAACTTTTGTATTCTGAGGTGTTTATTTGTCCATTTGAACACTACTACTGTACAGTATGTAGCTCAGATATCAAAGTTTGACAATTTTTTAATTTGAAGCTCCACAATGTTAGCCTATCACTTTAATGTTTCAGGAAACTTCTCCTTCAAGTACATGTACTGTATCAGAGAGACAGTACCAGAGTATGTATCTACACAGTACACGTTCACATCACTGTACATGTACATGTACGGTATGTACATTCATGTGTACAGTACATGTATACGTACATACTGAAGATGTACTGTAGACATGGACTCAAGCCACTTGCTTATCATGAATCTGGAATCGCAAGGCCTCGAGATAATACTCAAGTCTTTCCCCGTCTTTCCTCACATAATTTGACATTCAAGCCAAGCGTCAGCGATAGCAGCCTGCGTGTGTGTATTTGCACAGTATTCTCCTACCTTCATTTTTTTTTCTTTTTTGGCAAGCACTGTGATGATAATGAAGGTCACAGCTTGAACTTGTGTCAATCTGCCTTGAGCAGATTTGGAATGAAGTGGGGGGGGGGGGATCGAGGATGGGTTCAGTGACAGGAGGGGAAGAGAAGGGGCGATACTTGGAGAACTTTGAAATCTAGTACATGTATACTGCAGATATACACAAGGTATACCATAGCCTACACTCTACACTATGTAAATGTACACTATCATGCATACTGCATGGATGTACAATCATGGAGCACTCTCAGCACTCATATGTTTGCACATGCAAGTACATGTATGTGTGTAGATGTTCTTTTGTACAATATTATGGTCAAAGTCACAGATAAACACACACACTAAAGATATAAGCTAGTTCAAGTGCTAGTTCAAAATAACCCTAGAGGGTTCAATCATTGACTCCTTAAAGCCACTGGCTATTATTTACCACAGTTAAAAAAAAAATTGAGCTCCATGATTCCCCATGCTACCAGTGTCTTTGCTAAGGTCTAAAAATAAAGCCCTGAAAAAATTGTATTTCAAAATGATTATTTAGTGCCTTAAAAAACTGAAAATCGTAAGTTGACCAGATTCACCTGCCCATTTCCTCCCATAGACTTACTGTGAGTAGATCTAGGCTATTTTCTACTCGCCCTGACCGAGTATTAATTGTTTATTCATTCATATCTTGCCAGTGGCAGCATAAATTTCCAAACTTTTGTATTCTAGGGTGTTGGTTTGTCCATTCAAACACTACTACATGTATGTAGCTCAGATATCAAAGTTTGACAATTTCTTAAATTGAAGCTAACAATGTTAGCCTATCACTTAAATCTCCCATTTTTAAACATGAATACCTTATTCATTCTGGTTAAACATACATGTAGAACATGTACACGTAGCACCATGGTAGCACACTGTATGTACTAAGATTCAGATATGCCACTAAAGGGGAATTTAAAAAATGTATTAACAAACAGATTTATACACCCTATGCCCCAAGTTGGGAATTGGGATATGATTTACAGTCCACACAGTCATACACACACACACACACACACACACACACACACACACACACACACACACACACACACACACACACACACACACACACTACACACACACACACACACACACACACACACACACACACACACACACACACACACACACACACACACACACACACACACACACACACACACACACACACACACACACACACACACACACACACACACACACACACACACACACACACACACACACACACACACACACACACACACACACACACACACACACACACACACACACACACACACACACACACACACACAACACACACACACACACACACACACACACACACACACACACAACACACACACACACACACACACACACACACACACCCAGAGTTCATCTGGGCCCCAAGTGGAGGTGCACAATATTATTGTTGACCTCCTACCACAGAGGTCATGATCATCAATCAAAACACTGCCTGCCTCACCATGTGGAGAATGGGAGAAAATGAGGACATATGGACATGGAAAGCCATTGCACTGCCACTGGTAAAAGAGGTATTGGTATTACGTGTTTGCTGTAAGCTGTGCAGTGTATTATCTGAGGGTTGACTATTTGTAGCTGGTTACGTGGTATTACAACTCGTAGAAATGTCACATTTTCTGTAAGATAATAAATTCTGTAGTATTGAGAATAGTTTTAAAAAAGCAAGCCTATCAAACAGCATGTAGACAGAATTCAGAGAAAGACAACAGACAAACATAAATCTGCAGGAAAGTTAGACTGTTTTTTGCTAGATATTTGTTGAATGCTGTTGTATAAATAGTTTCACGCACACTGGTTGATTACACACATTGTACAGGTACATCAGCATTCATACAGTTTGTTCTGCAAGCTACCTTGCTTCACCACACCAGGCACATCCTGTGATATTGCAACGAAACACAGACCCATGGCGGATTGGAGGGGAAGATCTAGACCGGAAAGATTACACATTTACTTCCACTGCAATCTTCTTCCTTTTTCCCCAAAAGTGCCCCCCCCCCAAAGTTAGAGGTTACCTCATCATACTTGGTGTGAGGAATCTATTAATCTAAGTACTTCCATTATGAAGGTGCTGTAACAGTTTGTAAATTGTGACCTGAACGCATAACCCCTTTCACAGAATAACTTTAAGCACCGATGAACCTTTGCTCGCTTCCAAAATGCCACAATACACTTCATTGCATATGTGGCATATTTTTTGTGAACTATAAATCACTGGTAAATTAACTATTCCAGCAATATCCACAAACAACGTACTATAAATCAGTGGTCAACTGGTCATACTCATACAATACATGCATGTACATGCAGCTGAATCTTTAGGATTCCATGATTCACAGATTAAAGATAAGATTGAGTACTTGCAGAACAATATCAACGTTTTGATATTTTTTAGTAGATTCAGATAATAATGATAATATTGGATGGCTTATTTTTGGTGGACAGAAAATATTGTACTTCTTATAAAAATTCCGGACTCATCTGCGACTCGACCAATATTTGTCACAAGTCGTTCAATATTTTCTTGTGTCCACCTCAAAGCCATCCAATATTATATAAATGACACTCTAGTTACAGAAAAGAGTAGTTGAAAACAACAGAACACTTTGTTTTTTGCAAAACTTCTACACAATTCATCATGCTGATAAAGTACTAACCCAGAAATCAATATGTGGGACAATGTTACCGTAATTGTTAATATTGCACCTGACCATGGTGATGGAAACTTCACCTCCATGTATATCTGCCAATCCTACAACTATTTATTACATTTAAAGTGATAGGCTAACATTGTGGAGCTTCAATTTAAAAAATTGTCAAACTTTGATATCTGAGCTACATAGTAGTGTTCAAATGGACAAATAAACACCCTACTGACCCTAGAATACAAAAGTTTGGAAAGTTACACTGCCAATGGCAAGTTATGAATGAAGAATAAAACTCGGGGCGAGTTTTATTAACCTAGGTGTACACACAGTAAGTCTATGGGAGGAAATGGGCAAGTGAATCTGGTCAACTTACGATTTTCACTTTTTTAAAGCACTAAATAATCATTTTGAAATACAATTTTTTCAGGGCTTCATTTTTAGACCCCATCAAAGACACTGGTAGCATTGGGAATCATGCGGCTCAGATTGGTAAATGTTAGCAAATACCTTTAAAGTGAATTACTCCCACATTATTATGCAACACCTGGAAACAAATCAAATGAGGAATTCTGATGAAAAATTTTACATCATCAAAAAGCTATGGGACAATTCACAGGATCAACACCTTAAATCATGATCAGACGATTTGGACTTTAGACAGTCTCCATGGAGTAGACATTTGCAAATTACAAGACGTATTTTAACCATTTAACAGGAGTACCCTAATAAGTGGAGTAAATTTCAAAAGAAACAAGAAATGTTTTGCTAATTTTACCCATCTAACAAGAGTACCACCCCCTTAAGTCTAAATGTTACCCCATTATGCAGAAACCACTGTACTGACAAATAATGATCAACATGATAGCTGTTTACCCCAATTTATAATCCCTTGCATGAAAGACAACTAGGACATCCTGCAGCATTTTATCAAATCCAGGAAATTGTAACATGGTTACTAATTGATTTCCGGTACACAAAGTATAGTACATAGTAGTACAACTTGAGTACTGTACTTGACTACTTGGTCTCCTAAGTTGCACATACTGTAGAAGGTCAGACGAAGGTCAAGGTTGATGCCTTCTACAAATACCTGTACATGTAGTGACACATGAGATTGGATCAATTCACAGACAGACATCAACTGTGAACTTCATGTACATGTAGGTGAATATGGCTTAGGGTGCAACTTTGCAATGATGACCAACAATTTTTTTTTCAATAAACAATAATGACTCTCCAGACTCCTGACTCCATATTATTGTAGGTTCTAATTCCTAACAAATTGCTTGAATGTAGGCCTTCTGTATTTGCAACAGAGACTTCTACACTTATACTGTACTAGTTGTGCAATATTTTGATATCAATTTTATGTGATATTGAATTTCAAGAACAAATATTAAATACTTACATGCGATATTGTTTCGACTAGTAGTAACTAATGCGTTATATTTTGAAAGTGCAATACTGCTGAAAATATTGTGTCAAAAATACCTACAGTATGTAAATATATGCGTGGTGCTTACCATACACAGACCTTTCTGATTTCCACAGGAAAATGGAGGAAATTGTGTGTTTTTAGCACAGGTACATGTGTGTTTTGTTTTGTGACTGTCAGACTCAGGATCTCTATGCCTGCTAGAGAATCATGCTGTATCAAATCAATAAAAATTGTGTTGAATTGATTGAATTCCATGTAAAATGGAGTGTTCACCTACATACTACTGGTGATTCCAGATTTAGACTCTGCAATGGGCAATTGTTGGGAAACTCATACTCTCATAGTCCAATGTACAACTGCCACAAGCAGCAATTCCACGATCAAATGCAGACAACTGATTAAATTATCATGACGATATATTTCTCCACAGATACTCACCTAACACTAAAATCAAATATTTCACAACACTACACTGTACAGTCTCACTGATAATGACCAGCGACTGTGTGTGACAGTGATTTCCCTATTAATGTCACAAAGAGATTTGTCACGTAAGTTACGTAGTCTCCTTACAGGTGTGGGCTCACGGCTGAGAGGAAGTGCATTGATTAGCACCACCTACACTCATTCTCTGACCGTGCATTGACCACTGCAGTTAGTTGGGTCAGTCATGGGTACATGTACATGTACATTGTACGCACTACCATCAGGTGGCTTTAATGCACAACACCTCCAGTATTTATCAATTTGGGCATATTGTTCAATCTAGGAAAGCTGAGATACATGTGCATATATAGAGTGCAAAATAATTGATGCGTGATTGACTGTACATGTATGTGCAGTTTTGTGTTTGAATTCAATTGGTGTAAGAGAAAATCTAAGCTTTGATGAAAGCTTGCTGTACATAACATACAGCTTAAGTTTATGCTGAACACCAGGCCTGCTGAACACTGATTCAGTGAATTGGAGCAACACAGTTTGTCCAAGCACAAACATTATAATGTTCAGTAAAAAGCAATCAGTTGATAAGTGAGTGTGTATCTGCATCCTTTACTTCATTTTACAAAAACTTCAGAAGTTCAGATCTGTGCATTATCAAAATGTTGCAATCCGGTAATCGGGTAATGAGCAATCAGCAAAAAGTGTAAGACTGTCAACATTACCATTATGCATAATCAATCGAACAATGGTCATGTGACATGTCATTTACAATGTATGTAACTTGATGTTGATCAATAATTAGGCACTATCCACCGGCAAATATCATAGAAATTCAAAATACTCATTTTCATGCCATCAAAAGCAATTAAGAGTAGGTTAAATTCTTACAGATTTTAATCATTTCTAACCAGATTTCAATCATTTCTGAGCCCTTTTGCTGGGGCCTGATCTGCCAATTTGCCAAATGCCAATACACTTGTATTTGTAAGTTGTAAAGCAGTGCAGAAAATTGGGTAGGATAAAATTTAGCTTTGTTTTTGTAATGAATGTAATCACACACCCTACTCTACAGGCATGACTGGGGGAAGCATAAACAAGGATGGAAAGGTATTCTGCAATTGTTCTTAATACTAAATTGTGCATTTCATTTGCCGTTGCTCATGATTTGGCAATGATTGACAGTGAAAGTGAAACTACCACAATTTTGAGGAGCCACTGGAAATTGCTGACAGTGAATAAAACAATTCACTGTTACTTATTCATTTGTTATCACCAAACATAAATTAATTTATTAATAAATTTAATTAAAATATCATGATGTACTACACAACATCATTAATTTGCACTTACCAGAGAATGTGAGTAAAGTTTCCCACCGGAGCATTTTTGTAGCCATCCTTTCACAGTTGCAGAGTTTAAGCACGAAAATATGTCACAAAATTTAAAGATCCATAATAGACATCTAAGATGAAAATGTCAAGGAGAGAAATACCATATAACAAACACAATTTCTGCGATGTTATTGTATAAAAAAAATCCACTGTACTGCGCAGACTGTGCAATCCGACTGCACCACCCACAAGCACTGCTCATTCACAGCCCGTTATCATCCCCCACACTGGCCGGTAATTCGCCCTCTCTCCTCGGCGAGGGTCCTTGCAGTCAAGCAGCTGTGCAAATGAATGAAACAACAAACATGCACAGCTCAGAACGACGATATCAATAACTTGATTCTTGTTACCAAAAGGTCCTTTAAAATATTCCCCTTTGTCTTCTATAGTTTCGCTGCCATGCACAGATCCTTCTTCATGATGTGGTAATATTCCTGTACAGAATTTGACGAGAAAAACGGAAAAATATTATCCACCCCAAACGAAACTCCGTCTTCTCGGATCGGGCTGCTATGATCCTGAGCAAATTGCGTGCGTGCCACGCACCCGTATACCCACGACGAACGTGCGTGCACACGGAAACAAACGTCGTTGTGCGCGCGCGTGGGCATAGGACAAGACGGTGAATGAATGAATGAATGAATGAATGAATGAATGAATGAATGAATGAATGAATGAATGAATGAATGAATGAATGAATGAATGAATGAATGAAGTATTACGTTCTTGTCACTCCAGCCATAAGAAAACAATATAAAAGTAATAAAAATACAAATTGGATTAGAATGACATACTGGTATGGTATGTGATTTTCAAATCATCAGACAGGAAATATTTTGTACATAATGGCAAAATTTGTTGGGGGTCCACTAACTATGTATTTTCCATTGTTTCCTCAAGAAGAAAGCAGTTCACTGTGTGTGATTTCAGGGCATTAGTAGATGATATAAGTCTATCAAAAATACGTACATGTAATAGCAAAAAATAAATTATTTGTTTCCATTGATCAAAACTGTATAGTTGAGTAATCTATACTACTATAGGCGATCGTTCACGTTTCCAATAAAATGAAAATAACAAGAATGTTATTGCAAAATGGGAGGTTAAAATTGACACTGGTGTATGTTTAAAGGCTGAACTGGCAAGATTGGAAGCAGTCCTCAATTTAGCCGCGAGTGTACTCTTTAAAAGTTTCTGCTATAAAACTAGTTTCATAGTCATATATATCCTCTTTGTTGCACATTTATTATCAGAAAATGCTGTGACTCTCACATTTGTTTTGCAGCTTTCTTCGGGATCAGTTTCTAGCAGGGCTACGGATTAATTCAATACTGGTAAATAGAAGGTAAATGACATGACTGGGGGTAGTCCTCAACTTGTGGTAAAACTATTCTAGAATCAAGTAAAGTACGCAAGGATTCTACTTTGAAAATTGTGTAGTTTTAAAATAACTTCCATCAGTATACCTCGTACAGGACAAATCTGTTGTGTAGCTTTCTATGGGATTTCATTCTCTCAGGCCTTGAGAGAAATAAACTACTGGTTTGTTCATGCTTGATCACTCAAGACAAATCCTTCCAGCCAGGAGATCCACTCCAGCTGTATCTTTGGTATATTTTCCATCACTTTGGTTTTAGAGGCATTTTTATTTCTCCCAATTATGACACTGCCCTGTAATTCTTGTTTCTCCTTAAGTGAATAAGACAAATCCTTCTAGCCAGACACTCTAGCAAGTATATACATTGGTACATGTTTCAACTCAATTGGTTCTTGAAGTATTTTTGACATCTCCCAATGATGTCAAAACAAAATGTTATTATTGTTGGGGGTGTTTTCTATTCAATAGGATATGGCCTAGATACAGGATGGATAAACAGTTTGGGTAAGATTTCTTTCCATGCACCCCCATGTTTTCCAATGACTTGCCACAGGATTTTAATACCATTTAGGTCAAGGTCAGAGAAGCGCTATTGTTTTAAGCAAATGGAACTCAATCAGGATAAGGCAAATGGTTCACAAAATTAACACTATACAGTCCTAAACACAAAAAAGAGCGGAAGGGCAATTCCATGTTCGTAGCAAGTTTTTATCAATAAAACTCGAAAACTCAGGGGAAAATATCGGTAATAATTTGAGGACAAATGTTTGGACCAACATGAAAAGGATAATTTCTTTTAGAAAATTCTTATGATCATTACAAACCAGCATACTGATCAATTAAAGGGCAGTGACATAAAGTGCCTCTCGAACCAAACTGGTTGAAAGATATGCCAATGGATACACCAGCTGGAGTGTGTCTCCTGGCTGGAAGGGATTTATTTTGAATTTGAACATAAGAACATTTTGTTTTTCCATGAGCCCCGATAGAAATAGATCCCATAGAAAGTTATACAACAGATTTGTCTGTCACAAGGCATACTGATGGAAGTTATTTCAGAATGAGTCAACTTTTGACTAAAAACTTGCACAGTTTACCGGATATAGTTTCACCCCAAGTTGAGGACAACCCCCATTCATGTCTTTTACCTTTAACCATTTATTTTGCTTCATACAGAAAATGCTAATAAGATTTAATTTCTCTGTACTCAAAAGTGGGGGTTTTTTTTTAACTAATATGTGTTTCCATGATTTCCTATATGTGAAGTGTGTTATGGCATAAACGTTCAATAAAATGAAAATGCGCTACTTCTCCAACAATACATGGAGGCTAAATAAAATTCTAGCTGCGTCCGGGTGGGCTAGACTCAGATTTAGATTCAGATTCAATACTTTATTGTACATATCAGGATTTTGGTTTTGTTTACATACTTTTTTGCAAAATATACCGTGAATATACGATACATTACATTACATAAACAACATTCAATTATGACAAATTAAGCAAAAATGAACATTCATATTATCATAACAAAAGTTTATTCACTATTATTTCCATTACTATCATTTCAAATATTAATCTTTATCGCAATTAAAGGTAAAAAAAATATGTTTATCATTAAAATGTGAGTACTGAATGCCAATTTGAGTAGTAAGGATGGGAATGAAAATGTTATTGAATCTTTTTGTGCAAGGTAAGGTGATACGGATGGTTCAATGTCTTGACAGTACAACAAAATAACGAAATATACTTTCCAAATCATTCAACAGGCGGATGGAGTAAGGTACAAACGGATTAATGTAACGGGATGTTCTTTTTCGGATGGATTGCAGTCTCCTCCCACTCCTCATCATCTTGTCTTGGTCATGAAGTGGGTGGGTATCATCGGCCACAATGGATCGGGCCAGAACAGTCTGTTACTTCTCTGATGACCAGAGCCTTGACCGCTATGTTTTCATACCACGGAGGCAGAGGTGCAGAAGCTTTATAGTGACAACAGAGACATTATTCCTATAATATTATACTAATAACTTCAAATTATTATTTCAAGACTACAAAGCGTGTCTAATAAAAAATGTGGAAGTAAAACTGTAAAAAGCGCCCTCTATAGCAAGTAGAAAATACTTTTGTGGCATGATGCTTACATCAGCGTTAAGGGTATAGTTTTAGATTTCAGATGCCGTTTGTTTTATTGAATTTGCTCGTTTTAATCTCGAGATATGTTAAAAAAGAACAACCATGACAACGACAGGGTAAAATCACAATTGTGTCACTTTTACTACAGTCAGATATAATATCAGACCCTCTTCCTTCGTAAAAGTGGTACAATTTGATTCTAACCTTTCGTTTTTAACTAAACATATCTCTAAATTTAAATAAGCAAATTTTACAAAACAAACGGCATTTGGAAGCGGAGTATATGCCCTTGACTTTGATGTAAGCGTCAGTCACAACAAATGCCAAAAAGGGCGCTTTTGAATCGCACATTTTTTTTTCAGACACTGTATTAAAAACATAGATATTGATAAATCATGCCTAGATAACGACTAATAATTTGTCTGAATTTCAACCGATAAGTAAATTATGAGATAAACTTGACTTTTACACATTGATTCAGTGAAGATCTGAAGTTATGAGATGACTCCACTTTTTAAGTCATCGATAATGAATGATTGACTATAAATGTTGGAACTTGAAACTTTATGATTTTGGATATGTCATGCTGGAATCTATTTAGTCATGTCCTGTGTTGCTTGGATCTGCCCAACTAATAAATAAACAAATTAAAACGTAATATATGTGCCCAGCAGTCAATAGTTCACCCAGAATGCCTAATGCCTCATCAAATATACAGCGTGTCTCAAAAAAATGTTCAAGGGAAAAGCGCCCTATTTGGCAATTAGAAAATACTGTTATGGTATAATGGTTACGTCAACGTCAAAGGCAATCTTAGCTTTCAAATGCCGGTTTTTTCTTTTCAAGATCACAAGTGTGCAGTGCAACTTTTACATCACGCCCTCTTCCCGTAAAAGTGGCACAATTGTGATTTTACACTTTCGTTTTTAAAATATACATATCTCAAGATTAAAACAAGGAAATTGAAAAGAACTAAAGGTATTTTAAAGCTAGATTATGCTCTTGACGATGATGTAAGCATCATGTCGCAAGAGTATTTTCCAATTGCCAAAGAGGGTGCTTTTCGCTTGCACATTTTTTTAGACACGCTGTAGACCTGCAATATTCCTCATTCCACCAACCATAAACCGTGGTCAATCATTCTCATAATGCTCATCAATTATTATTGCTGTTCACACTCACATGAACCTTAATTTGTTTGAAATATCTCAGGTGTATGTATTTACAGAGTTTTATTACCCTACCTGTGCCACTTCCTTTTATGCTGATGATGGGTGGGGGAGTTTAGGGGCAGTTGAAAGGGATGTTGTCGAGTTATTAAAGGGGAATGAAACCCAGACATTCAGAGAATAGATAACAATAAGAGAAAGAAAATGTTGAAAGTTTGAACAAATTTGACCGAACCGTTCAAGAGATATAAATGTTCAAAGTTTACATAATCCTTATGTATGGAGGATTCTAAAATTGGCAACACTACCACTTTTTGAGATGAAATTGTGGAGACCTCCCCATTGGTTTTGTACACAAATTTTCACAAATTTATGTTTTTCTGAAATGTTAGTTGTGAAGGTAACAAAATTCTTCCAGAAAACATGTACAAATTATTTTTGCTGGGACATACTTGTACAACAAGCAAGAGGCAATCAGATAATTCGTAAAAAATGAGAATAAGTGCAAATTTGTGTACAAAGCCAATGGGGAGTTCTCCACACTTTCATCTAAAAAATTGGTAGACTTGCCAATTTAAGAATCCTCCATATGTAAGGATTATGTAAACTTTGAACATTTATAACTCTTGAACGGTTCAGTCAAATTTGTTCAAACGTTCACATTTTCTTTCTCTCGTTGTTATCTATTCTCTGAATGCAAGTAGATTTCTTAGACATAGTAAGTTTATTGTAGTTCATCTGTTTTTGGGTACATAATTTAGGGGGAGAAACCTGTGGTGTAGGTGCGAGGGGCGATTGTTATCAAGGCACCCCCTTCCGCCAGCCCACTGCGGTAAATGTATATTGTAGTTTCTGTGTCTGTTTGCCAAAGAGTACTGATTTCATTTTTATAGCAATAATTATAGCACATAGTTTGGGAAATGTTATTGCATTTTCAGTATGCAAAAGGTGACTGATTTGAGTGATTTCAGCAATTGATTTGTGGGGCTTTCAATGACTAAAGTCCAAAATTTTCCAATGGTCTCATGGGCATGGGCGGCGATTCCGGGGGGACGGGGGCGATTGCCCCCCCCCCACTTTTTTCTAAAACTTAATCTATATTTTTTTTTCGTATTTTGTCAGCATTTTGAATAGATTTTGTAATCAGCTAACCTATTGAATAGGTAAATGTGATAACA
>JZLH01S0236895.1:5382-17577 GCA_001188425.1 Eucidaris tribuloides | reverse complement strand
TATGCACGTGCAAATTTTCGCGGCGATCGCACGATCCGCGGCCGAGATCTGAAGGGGGGGCCAAATTAGCCCCCCCCCCCCCCCCCGGGCTGTGCAATTTCAAAAAAGCCCGGGCTGATTAGGGTTAAGGCCACCGCACACTACGCGATTTTCGGTCGCACGACTGACCGATTTGGATCCGAAATTTAAAAAGCGCTTATATTTCGTACACGCTAATTTATTTCAGATCCAAATCGGTCAGTCGTGTGACCGAAAATCGCGTAGTGTGCGGTGGCTTTTAGTTTGTGTATCAATGTTGAAAAACTCGCCTTGTGCAAAACATTTTGATAAGTGGTCTTCTTGAACACTACATGCCTTAAAAACAACAATTTCATCAACTTTTCTACTGCACTTTCTCTTTCAGTTATGTCCGTATCTTGTGCAGCGGTGTAACACCAGCACAATTACCATGAACTGTTCTTCGGGTGGACACAAGAGGGCGCTACACAGGGTACCACAAGGTTCATCATATGTCGCTCCTGGCACCTACAAATGAGAAGCGACCTCTACTAACGCGAGTGTTCCCATTAAGTACATCATTGACCTGACAATTTGAAGATACTGTTGTGTTATTGAAATCAACTGTGAATACACAAATTATCATGCAGAAATATCACATTACTTCTCTTCGCACTGGATCATTTTCGAGTGACCAAATTTTATTACTCAAAAGTGCAGTGTTAACCCCTTGCCTACGAGATTCTGAAAATCCCATAGAGTTAACACAGGACGCATCCGGTTCCCGGAGCCAACGGGTTACAAGGCCTTTCAGTGTATAACTAATAATCCATTACTACCTTTAAATTCACAGAACTGGTCATACATCTACCCCAGACAATTACCCACCCCCCACACAAAAAAATAAAACTAAAATAAAATAAAATAAATAAAAATAAATAAATAAATAAATAAAAATATTACCTGCAAAGAAAGAACCTCCTTGGACAATTACCACCATTACAATTACACTCACAGAAATTACCGCCCATGACGTCATTTTACTAATTGTAATAGGAGTATTTATACAACACCTAGTATGATTGAACACTATCCGATTGGTCGACTGCACTTCACATGGCATCGCTAACCGCACCACTGCCCTCGCTCGGTAGTGCAGCTTCGTTAAAGCAGTTTTGGACCATTAAACTCTGATGTCACCAACCATGTACATGTACATTATTATACACAGAGTGCAGTTTGGTTAAAGCACTTTTGCACCATTGAACTATGGTTGCGCATCAATCAATTACGCGCATTTGTGTGAAGCACGTGTGGCTCAGCGTATTAAGATTCGACGCGCGCATGTAATTTGTACGTAGGAGTATAACGTACACAATACTGCATGCACATACAAAAATCTTGAGAAGGCGCAGTCATTGTGCGCGCGCTCAATGCTTGGAATAAACATACCGTTATGCTTCTTTTACAGTAAAGCTCGCTGAGTAAAATCAAGCTTTTATAACATTCAGACATTGAAACAAGCCCGTAAACATCCAAGGTGTTGTATAAAACAAATAGTGATTGGGCTTTATTCGTGCAATGGAACAAGATTTCGCATTCGGTAAAATATGAGACGCTCTATCTTGTACATTGCACTCGCGACCATTCACTATTTGTATATTATCCAGAGGGTAATTGTCTATGTGGTAAATCGTCTAAGAGGGAAATTGTCCCCAGTGATAACTGTCTTCGCAGATAATTGTCTTGGGGGTAATTGTACCTTTTTTTTGGGGGGGGGGAGACATAATTGTGATTGAGGGTCAATTATCCACATATGGTAGAGAAGAAATTTGGGCCGACTGGTATTTTGGTCTAAAGTGAGACAGAAACACTGCAGAGAGTTCACGCATCTTCTGAACAGTCAGGAAGAGCATGTTACTGTGCTGGCAAAAACCAGATAATTTTCTCAGTATCAGTAAAAGAAATAGAATGGAACGGGAGACACACAGGTTTATACAGACATTGGCAGTTAAGTAGCAAAATGAAATTAGCTAAATGATACTATCGTTAGCTTCAATATATGACACACTGCTTAATTTCATGATACAAATTTTGAGGTATGTGTAGTTACCGGTATGGTACTCTTTCAATTATGAAATATGATAATTTTTTTTCTTTCTGAAGTAGAAACGTTGAAAAATTCAGATTATACACCAAACGTACAGCTGTAGAAATTATGACTGGTACCGTCATGTAGTCTCCCATGTACAGGAAATTGTAGCATACTGTGTAGTGTGTATGAATATCCCATTACCCGTACACATATTTATGTTAAGCACTTACGGCAAGAGTCAACTAGTGTACGAAGAGTAATCTTTACCTCGTGTCAAGACTAATACTGTAGATTGAGTTAAAGTATAATATCATATGGCATTAGAAAAACAAAATATGATATACACTATTCTTTTATGATATAAAAATCATTTCTAGGGAAATGTTGCAACAAATTTCCTGCAAGATTTGCTGAATCCATCCTACATGTATGACCCAAAGTAAACTCAATGCTTGACAATACCTTCCCAATGTATCTACATCAGAAACTTAGATAGTGTAACATGGCAGAGTGACAAGTTTATCATTTATTATGTTTAGACAATGATATAACTTGACTCACAGCATGTACTAATTTAGGGCAGATCACCGCTGATAATTCACAGAGTGTCAAGCGAAAAAGAATGAGAAGCTTTAAATTAACTTTGACTTTTTCACCAGTTGCTCTTGACATATTTCAGAAAAGTACCTGCACATATCTACAAATTCTTGATTAGTGATGTTGTTTGTATTTATTTATATTTTCTATCCTTATCTCAAACAATGTCAACATTATACATGTAGCTGAAAATAACACAAGATTAGGTAGGCAGTGCGTGGCATGTAGTCTACGTCATCTACCTGATAATTTCCCATGGTGGAGGTGATACCATCATTAACATGGCAACCTATCATACTTGATTCAACTCTAAAATCCAGCAATGACAATACATAACACAAACTTCATCACACAGGGGAAGACTTAGATTACACTTTTTAAGTTGTAGGGCTTATGGACAATTAAGCTCTTGCCTCTGAAATTCAGTAATTCCCATACAATTAACATGTGCTACATCTCATTCTCGCTATCGATAATACAGGGCACTCGGCAATACATGTATAGGACAGTGATTTTCCGTTTCAAGAAAAGGCTTTTTCCGTTTCCAAAAATCTAAAATTCTGATTCAACTTGTCTGAAAAATGGAAATTCTACATCTCATTCTCGCTATCGATAATACAGGGCACCCGGCAATACATGTATAGGGACAGTGATTTTCCGTTCCAAGAAAAGGCTTTTTCCGTTTCCAAAAATCTAAAATTCCGTTTCAACTTGTCTGAAAAATGGAAATTCCGTTTTACCATAGACTTTGTATACCTGAAAAAAAATGACAATTGCGTTTACATAAAACTTGAAACAAATATTTCTCACTGTTTCTGTGTTTTTGTGTCAACTTTTTACAATTTTTGTTCTGACTTTTCTGTTTTTTCCTTTCAAAAAGTAAACATTTGAGAAAAAAGAGTTTTCCTGTGATTTTCCGTTATGAAAACGTCATTTTTCCACGTTTATCAAGTTGTGATTCCAGGAAATTCGTCCGTTTCCAGTTATCGCGGAAAATCACTGTCCTACAATGTAGAGGTGTATCGTCGTGAGTACATGCACAGATTGCATGGTGGTTCGATGTGTGTGACCAATTTATTCTAGCTTCCATAGACAATACACAGGGACGTCTGCAAAATTCACGATTTTACTATAAGGTCAGAGTGTCAAAATTTGCGTCGTGATTTCATGTGACCTTTACAGGTACCAACAATATTCATCTAGTAAACGCCACAAATTTAAACCAGTCATTTATATGGGACTTTCGAATTCTCAACCTGTGTTAAT
Organism: Eucidaris tribuloides; assembly: GCA_001188425.1. Classification (NCBI taxonomy): domain Eukaryota; kingdom Metazoa; phylum Echinodermata; class Echinoidea; order Cidaroida; family Cidaridae; genus Eucidaris; species Eucidaris tribuloides. Next base: position 13,622 of record JZLH01S0236895.1, on the reverse strand, counting down.
GTATACAAAACCAAAGTTTGTGGAGGCCAAGTTCTCTTGGACAAGAGCGCCCTCTACTACTGAATGCGCTGAATGACATATTGTCGATAGCAAGAATTCCCACGGGCAAGTTATGATAATTCTGAAACCAATTGTAACACAAGTTTGAGATGATCGACTCGGTGATCAAATTATCTCGTTGCCACCAAGGTTCTCCAATTCCTATAGCTTTAATACATGGCACGTCAGGTCCCCATAGCGAACAGGTTAGGTAGTTGGATGAAGCTTTTACTACTGATGGCTAGATGCGCTGATGAAATTCTCCGGATAACTTGAGATGAAACGCTTTGTATATACGTCTAAATATCTCCATATCTCTTATCAACATCAAAATATCATTTTCTAAAGAATGACAATCTGCTTGCGACCTTTTACATTTTGCTCATAGTCGACGACTGTAAATCCAAGAACTTGATACACGCTAAAATTTGATTGTCTAAAATCGTCTCCTTTTCACTATGATTATGTTGCACGGTATATCCGATGACACCAAGTCTTATCAAATTCATTCTGATCGTGAGTATAATAGAAGCCTGCGTTTCTAACTGCATATACGTAGTAGCACATGATAACAGCAACTGCGACAGGTGCAAAATCACAGCTTTCTTATGCATGAGTTAATTGCTGTCTCCACTACTAAATTTTCCTCAGCACATCTTGCAATAACATCCACAAGAGTTTGGTGTCATCAGACAATACCAGTGTTGTAGTCGAGCCTGGCCTCGAGGCCAATTTTCGGTGACCTTAGGTCTCAACCTCGGTCCGAGTAACCTGTACACATCCTATGGAAAGGTAATGTCGTGGAGTGGCCTCGGCCTAGGAACTTGTGATCTCGAGACCCACTTTTGCTGGTCTCGGGCCTCGGCCTTGGTCCAAGTCACCTTCAAACACCCTATGGAAAGGTAACGTTTTGGCTCCGACTCGGCCTGACAACTCGCGGACTCAACTACAACACTGGACTTACAATCGTTCTCTGTGCCCGATGGCTCCCCAAGTTTTTGCATGGATCGGGAAAGAAAGTCGTCGGGCGTTGGTTCATTTTAGGAGTCCATTTCATCGTATTTCCGTAGGGCCTCTTCGAGTTTGACGGTGACGCTCTTGTAGAACTTGATTTGTTCCTGGAGATAGACTTGCATCATCCATTTGAAGTCCTGAACTCTCTCTCGATGGAAGTGGTTGATCTCGGCTGAAAAACAAAACAAAACCCAGCCAAAGAAAGAAAGAGGTAATCGCAAGATATCAGGGGTGTTATTTCAAACAGAGACAAAAAATCTGGCTTACTAACATTATTTCACACAGTAGGCAGATGTTATAACAATCTGCTTGGGACCAGAAAAATTACTTGTGTTGTATTGAAAATTTGTTAAAGCCCAAGTTTATAGTTTTGGGGATTTTTTGTTATTTGAAAGCTTTATGCCCCAAAGTCATAACCCTGCAATAATAGATTCTGAATGTCTGTAGTTTTTTTTAATCATTTAATGAAAATCTCGTTTAGTAGAGCGGATAAGCAGCCAAAATCAGGAGAATTGTTGCAAAATTTGACTAAAGCATGAAACTTTCACCCAGTGTTAGTACATGCCATAGAGCTTTATTTTAAGATCGGGAGATAAGTCAAATTTGACCTCTGATGACCTCTAGAGGTCAATGACCTTACATTAAGCAAATTTTGAGGTTTGGCGTCATTTGGTAACAATAAACGGTTGTGATGTACTTAACATGCATTTTTGTTACAATGGAGTTGCCCTGGCATTCCAGAGAGTATTGCTAATATTAAGAGGCTTTCACCTTTGACCTTGATGATTGTGAAAGGTCTATGACCTCAAATGTCAAAATATTAGACTTTGGCGTCATTGGCTAATGATAAATATGGTATGATGCGACTAAAACACTTATTTGTGTCACAGTGGAATTGTCTTCATATTTCACAGATCATATTGATTATCAAAAGGGTTTTCATTTGACCTCTGAGGAGTGTGATAGGTCAATGACCTCAAAATATCAGAATATTGATATTTGGCATCATTGGTTAATGATAAACGTGATTATGATGTACATGCATTAGGCAAGCATATGTGCTACAATGAATTGTTTTCATATTCGCTGAACGTATTGATTAATAATAGATTTCTACCGTTGACCTCTTATAACCTTAAAAAGGTCAATGACCTCAGAATATCAGAATATTGATATTTGGCATCATTGGTTAATGATAAACGTGATTATGATATTACATGCATTAGGACAAGCATATGTGCATTCACAATGGAATTGTTTCATATTCCCTGAACGTTATTGATTAATAATAGATTTCTACCGTTGACCTCTTATAACCTTAAAAGGTCAATGACCTCAGAATATCAGAATATTGATATTTTGCGTCATTTGGTTAATATTGAATTGATTATGATGCTCATGCTTTAAGCATGCATTTGTGTCAACAATGAATTACTCTTATATTCCTCGGAGCATTGATAATTGTGAACTGGCTTCTGCTTTGACCTCTGATGACCGTGAAAGGTCAATGACCTCAAAATGTTATAGTATTGATATTAGATGGATAGTTCATGGTCAACTATTTATTCATATATGACCATGCATTTATGCCTACAAAATAATTGTCTACTGTTTCCACAGAGCATTGGTTAATATGCTTAGGTATCGAACTATGACAGTGATAGCGCCAATGACCTTGAAACATCAAAATATTGATTTTGAGATTGATTGGTTCATCGATGAACTGTTAATATTGTAAAAATCATGCATTTGTCATACATTAAGAGTGTCAAAACATATTCCACAGACCGTTGATGCAATGTAACAGGTGTCTGTGCGAGGTTAAATACTTCAGAAAAATAGGCTTCACCTGATGTCTTAGTGACCTCAAATAGTCATTTGCACGAAATCATGTTGTAAGACAATCTGCTGCAATATTATCAATATTTGCACTGAACAAAGTCTGCTATGTGTAGAGTACAGGAGGTCCGTGACCTCAAGACAGAATATACCACTACTATAGTATGCTAGTATTGTGCATATTAACGCTTGAAGTAGGGAGGTCTCATTTGCAACCCTCCCAAAAAGAAAAAAATAATAATTTCCTACTTATAAAGCATTTGCTGTGAACTCTGAAGATCAGAAATTACATGAATTTTGAAAATATGGCAATAAACAATAATTCGTGTAGTGTAACTACTAGGCACACTGTTCCAAATCTTCACTTGTGTACAGTGCATATCAGGCTGATTACACAGTACTTATGTAATATCAGATGTGTGCTGGTCATGATGTCAGGTGCTGAAAAGGAATCAAGGTCATCTACATTGTACGTTACCAAGGAATTAATGCCATGGAGGTAATAAGAACATGCATGCACGCTCTAAAAATAGTCCAGCACTGACTAGGGAGAATCTTTGTCACTAGAGACAAAAAATCAATCAAAGTCAAACATTTGCTATAATTCCACTAAACTGCATTTCAAACTCCTTCACTTTGCTGAAGGTTCTTAAATAGGATGTTCTTCCATTCACCAGTGTATTTGCTCAATGTTGAAGTGTAGGCTGCAGAAGACACACCCAGCCCGTAAATGTACAGGTATCTGATTTGCACCTAACATTCTCCGAACATGCCACATTAGGGCAATGCACTTGCAGCAGCCAGTAAACTTCTTCCTGCAGCTGTAGTGGATCAGTTCGATTTTGATGCACCAGCAGGATTGTCATAAAAAAGCTGCCACCAAGAGGTTTCCTTGGTCCATGCAGCTCAGTCAGATGTGTGTTGGGTCAGCGATTCAGGACCAGAGTCTGGTTCCAGCATAGCCTGCAGGCATGCCACACCTGATTGTGCTGCCGTGAGTGCAGCTGTGGGCGAATGTTCCAAAAGCCGTAGACTTTTGTGTGAAGAGCTGCTAAATTCCTGGCATCATTCACTTCCATGATGTTACTGGTATGGTCATACATCGGCACAACAGCAGTGACATGACTCTTCACTGACATCATTTGGCCATACGTAAGAGTACCTTTGAAGGCATATGTCACCTCTGGAATACTTTACATCTCCAAAGCAGTATTCTTCCTCCACCAGCAAATGATCGCTGGTAGAGGGAAGCAGGCTGGCTGGAGATATGGAAAGTATTTCCAAAAGGTGACAGATGCTTTTGAAGAACTTTTGCGTATGCAAAGTGGTGCCAGTGACGATTCAACTCAATGTCACTGCTGGAGCACCCTGTGAGGCCTGAAAGATGGAGAGAGTAGTACCGAAAACTGGATCAGTACCAAGGGCTATCCAATGCTCATCAGGACAATATGTTGATTGAAAGCAGCTACAGCAGTACCACAACATCAGCATCCACAGTGCGTATGGCCACCTTCTTGATACCCTTCTGCACCCCACATCTACCACAAGTAGATGCATGTGTTAGTCTGTCTCCTCGTGTGAACATGGGGGTAGACTGGTCAAGTCTGACACGCGCAGAAGAGCAGAGGACCCCCAGTTCTACATATTGCATACTATTCCTTGTCATCAGCGATTGGAAACATGTTGTATCTAGTGAGAGTAACTTGAAGAAACTTCTACCTTCAGCAAAGAAGCAAAGGGATTTTTGCATAGACGAGAAAGCAAAATAAACTCTTCAGCATCAAAAAGGGTGGCCATACGCACGCTGTAATATATTGAATGTTGTCGGTGCCAAGCTAGCTCTTTCAGTGACATAAGAACCTGATTGAAGTTTGCATAGCCATTCTTGGTACTGCGATCCAGCTTTCAAGTGCCGTGAACTTGGTTTCGCTGCAAAACCCAAGACAACGTACTACTCCCTCCCCTACTTTCATGCCCTCACAGTGTGAACTGTCTATCTTTCGATGTAGTGGATAAGAATACTGGCTGGAAATGGTGGAAAATGTTACCAGCGGTGACAGACTGACTTTGAATAACTCTTACGGTATGCCAAGTGTATAGTAAAGGTCAATATCATTCTGGAGCCACTTTTTGTGGCTGATGTATGACCATACCATTAATACATGTAAAGATGACATGGAAGCCAGCTCTTCGCACACAAGTCAGGAACTCTATGTAACATTTCTCAAATGCCAGTCCCGCTTGCTACTTCACAGCCCAGCACATCAAACGCGTGTATGTCTGCAGGCCAATGCTGGCAACCACACTCTGGTGCGTTTCTTCATCAACGACTAGTTCATCTGACTGGGCGGTTGGAACAGGGAAACCTCGGGTGCGCCTTTGAGTAACCCTACCAGAGGCATTAAATCTTTGTCACGAACCTGATCAACTGAGCAGCTGAACATTGGATTACTGCCTCTGCAAGTGCACCAAGCCTGCATCAAGTGCTCTGCATTATGAGGCATGTTTGGCGAGACTGTTAGAGGGGCAATCAGAAACCTTTACATTAGCATCAATACACATAATCAACATGTTTTATATTCATTGTCATGTACTCTTTACGTGTCTGAGGTCACTGACCTCAATCTCGTTCTAGTAAGGCGTACAGATTTTATTAAGATCATGAATTGGATAATGTTTGCACAGATTATTTACAACACAATTTTGTGCACATTTCACATTATAATATTTGAGGTCACCGGACACATCAAACGTGAAGCTTCATTTTCTGAATCATTACGCTCGCACAGACACCTTTTACTATGAACTAGTGTTCGTGTGAATATGTTTTGACACTTTAATTTGACAAATGCATGATTTCAACAATATTAGAGGTTACCATTGGAGCCAATATCAGCCAGACTTCAATATTTGAATTTTAAGGTCATTGACGCTCTCGATCTGTCAAGGCAAGAAAATCTAAGGATATTTACCGAATGATCTGTAGAAACAGCAGACAATTTAATGTAGTTATAATAGCATGGTCATATATGATAAAATAGTTGACCTATGAAACTATCCATCTAATATCAATACTAAACATTTAGGTGCATTGGACTTTCCACGGCCATCAGAGGTTCACAAGGCAGAAGCCAGTCAATAATTATCGAACGCTCAGTGCAATATGAAGATAATTCCATGTTGACACAAATGCATGCTTAAAGCATGTACACCATAATCAATTCAATCATTAACCAAATGACGGGCAAAATATCATATTCTGATAATTCTGAGGTCATTGACCTTTCAGGTTATGAGAGCGGTCTAACGCGGTTAGATCCTATTAATAATCAATAATGATTCTGTAGATATGAAAACAATTCATTGTAGCACATGATGCTTGCTATAATAGCATGTACATATAACATGATTATCATTAACGCAATGAGCCAAATCAATATTTTTGCTTTTTGAGGTCATTGACCTTCTCACAATAATCAAAAGGTCAAAGCGAAAGCCTTTAATAATTACGCAATGCCTCTCTTGAATGCCAGGGCAACTCCATTGTACACAAAAGTGAATGTTTAGTGCATCGACAACCCGTATTTATGTATTACCAAAATGACGCCAAATAACCTGCAAAAATTTGCATATTTTATAGGTCATTGACTCTAGAGGTCATCAGAGGTCAAATCTGACTGACCTCCCGATCTTAAAATAAGCTTATGGCCATGAACTAAATACTGGTTGAAAGTTTCTATCGCGTTAGTCAAATTTTGCCCACATTGGGTTCTGTCTTATCCGCTCTACTATGTGAACAACCCCCAAAATTTTACATTATAGCATCTATAAGGGAAAAAGGATTTAAGCGTATAATGTGTATACCTCATCTGAAAGAGCAGATCGGCTCTTTCAGAGGAGTAATCAACTCATATAACTTTTTTTTGTCTTTGATTTATTTTTTTTAATTAATTAATGAAAATGCGGGGGGGGGGGGGGGACCCGACATTTTTGATCCATATTTTACATTACAGCATCCAAACGGTTAAAAATGTTATATGAGTAATACCTCATCTGAAAGAGCTGCGTCTGCTCTTTCAGATGAGGTATAACACATGTAACCTTAAAGCCTTTTCAACCCTTTAGATGCTATAACGTAAAATTTTGGGGGTGTTCACACGAGATTTTTCATTAATTAAATTAAAAAAAAAACTAAAGACATTCAGAATCTACTATTGCACGGTTATGACATTGGGGCATAAAGCTTTCAAATAACAAAAAATCCCCAAAACTAAACTTGGGCTTTAATATGTTGAATCTGTGAAAACAATAAAATGCTTTGTTACGATGAGATTCTGTTATCAAAAATGTTTATATCGAGAGTGTACTGCATATCATAACTAAGAAACACAGAATCAAATTCACAGGGTGTAATTATTTAGTATGTTAATTGTTTTACCCATTGAGGATTAAGTACATGTAGTGGGTTATCAAAATTAACCCATCTTCCATGGGTTAATTATTTGGTGACTTTGTAAAAGCCTGAACATAGTTACTATCTGTAGTACCACCATGTGACTGAAGTGAAGATACCAGATTTATTCACTTCTAAAACTGAATTATTTGGACAAACAAAAGTATTTCAGATAGGTGGTAATTGACTTGTGTGAGGTTGACTCATGCAAATAAGTCAGAGAATTTCTTAACACAGGCTTATGAAAAAAAAAACAGGGTTCTCATGATTTTATGGAAAGAATGTTCTTTGATAAAAACCCAGGATTAATTTTTTGACCTATTTCTTGCTTGATCTCCTTCAATCTAAGATGTACTGGACAAACAAATTTCCCTTTGATTTTTTTTTCCTTATACTAGGTACATTTCTCAAAATCCCAGACTTTTCCCAGACTGAAAAAGGGGGAGTAATTTTCCAGATTTCCCCAATTTCCAGATTGGCTGGGAACACCGTCTGTATATCATGTATTCGTGATAGAGGCTTTTCAAAACAAATTTAAGCATCACAGATTTATTACACTGGCATTCTAGAAGGGGTTCAGAATACCTTCTTATCTTTTAAGCCCCAGCGGGAATACCTCTATTCCATCACCATTCCCAGAACACGGGCTTAAAAGCCTATCCATTGTAGCCGCGTCCGACATGCCCCCATTCCAGGATCATTCCCGGAATGCCAGCTTAAAGCCTACTATTGTTCCCTGCACAATGGTGCCAATGTCATTGAATTTGCATATAATGGATTTAATCCATGCATTCCAGGGCTATTCTCAGGGCATTCCAGAATGCCCCATTTAATCCTCTCCCAGTGATGAATAGAGGCTTAATTGGCCCATTCCGGATGCATGCGGAATGTTACC
>JZLH01S0236861.1:5793-17967 GCA_001188425.1 Eucidaris tribuloides | reverse complement strand
ATTATTACAAAACACACCCTTTCGGCCAAACCGGGGGGCCTTTGGACGAAAGGTCGCGTTCCAGTCAACGCAACGCGACCTGGCGCTCCCGACGCACCATTTCGGCCAAACCGGGGGGGCTTTGGACGAAAAGTCGCGTTCCAGTCAACGCGACGTGACGCAACGTAACCCACCACTTCGGCACAAGCCGCTTAGCACAGGTGCTAAGCATGGCGCATTTCCAAAAAATCGCGGCGACATCGCAATTTTCGGACAAAAAAATCGACATTTTAAGGGCAAATTTGACTTTTGAGCAATGTTTGTGGCATGTTTGATCAGTATGAGGGTGTGTTAACATGTGGCAAGTGTATGGATACGATGTATACAGTTTTTCACAATGCAAAAAATATTTTTATTCCCGTGTGGTCGATTCTTGGCGACGGTCGATTCAAGGGTCCTTAGTCTAGATCTATAACTAGGAGATGAAGGATAAATTATTTTTAAATACTATGAATGAAATTTGTAAGAAAAGAACTACCAGCATTGATAAAATTAATGTTCACCATAATACCGTCTTGTCAAATATCACTTCTTCTCAGATTAGTTCAATCCACCAGATATATGCCTGCAAAATCGCGTCGTGTAATCATTATTTAAAATGGGGAAAATGCAGCCAGAAAATATGGTACAGTGAGCCGTAGCACACTTTTGCCGAATCAGGCTGAGTTCGCGTAACGACCAGTTAATGAGCGAGACGTATGCGCCTGTGTGCTGTAGCTTCGCGTTAGTGTACGCGTATGCGATGTCTTCGCTCCTCCCAATGATTGTCTTTGCTTACGAGGGTATTCCCATGAAGTAATGATCTTACGTTACGTACATGTCTACGCACGTTATAAATTCATGTTTCCACGCGGTCACAGGCCGGCGCGCGATGATTTCATTCAGGTGCATAACTCATTCATTCATTCACATTGCGGGTTGCGGCACCGGTTCGAACAGTCCCCATCTCTCAAGTGAAAATAAACGAACAGCATGAATTGCTGATTTCCAGCAGAGCACTCCACTGTGCAATACACGTAGAGGCGTCGAGCATGCGGTGGCTAAAAATGGGTCTTGTTGCCAGTGCGGTGATGAGCGCGTGCAGATGATGGCGGTCTTTGCAGCCCAAGATCGCTGCTTCAGATGGACGCTGCGTAGTTTGTCAATCAAGTCTGACTGTGCGCGGGAGCCTGTTGTATCGCATGCATATTCTTGCCCCGCCCTAGCCTGTCCAGAACGCCGTGCGAAGCTACGCGTTCTGGCCTATACCTATCGTACTGCTGTAGGGTTCTCCGTCATGTCTCTTCTATCATGACAGATTTGGAGACTATGCGTGAACAATTTAAGATCATAGTCTCACATTGCACTTGTGTGGTATGGTGCCTCTCAGTCACCTGCTTCTAGAGTCAGTATGGAGTTGCTTGACGTGGGGTTTTCCCCTCGTAATGGCACTGGATATATAAATTTTCGCCCGGATTCGTCAAAATGGCAGCTTCGCAAATCCACGTTTCGCGGCATGTGGGTGCGATTACATTTCCAAGAATTGCATGCGAGCTGAACTCCCAGTAGCTAATACACGGGCAGGGGATTATCAAAAAGCACAAACAAAATCCGCGGATTTGGGTGGCAGTATATACCAGTTTTTTTTTCTGAGATGTGTTGGATTCCTAATTTGAGTAGAGGAAAACATATATACATTAACATGAAGCCATTAAAAACATGGTCTTAAACGTGATGTGGGGAAGAAGCCCGCAATCAACATCACATCGGTACCGGTGTCGCAAACTCACGGAAAGCAAATTGGGTACAGCTTGGCATGCCTCTGCGCAGGCCAGCGGATGCTTGTATTTTACCGCGCGCCGGGGGCTCTAATTCGCTGATAACGGACAAAGGGGTTTTCGGAGCGTTTTGTACAATAGGATCTGATGTAGCTACCGAAAAACTAAACCTCGGTAAATGGATCGGACATATCCAAAATGTTCTAAATGCCGAATGGTGGAAGGTTTCTAGGGTCAAACAATCTTGGAATTACGGCGATGGTGAATGTTATCGTCGACAGTTTGAACACGATATTTTTGGAACTACAACTTTCCACATTTCGATGTAGTATGGGAAAAAATGTGCTTTTTCACTATGAACAAACACAAGTGTATTTTTCATAACAGAATCCTATTTTAATATCACCTCAAAGTAGGAGAGTCGGTGACTTTTTAAATTTTTTTAGAAACGACGACAAGTTTGGTACCTTGAAAGCTTGAAGAAAAGAGAAATTCATAACAGGCCAAAATATTGTCATATCATTACATAAGACTGACTTATAATTATTTTCTTTCTTCAAACTACAAAAATATTCTGTCAACTAAATCGCAGCTTAGTGCAAAGACTAGCATCATAACAAATTAGTGGAAAATAATCCCCACACTTCAAGCTTTTCAGGGTGGTCACTTTTCTAATAGGTTTTTTGCCTGCCTTCATTTTCAATATCTGACAAAAAAAGAAAAAGTGACCCATTTCTGTAGATTTTGTACACAGTTCAATGGATAAACATTTTGTGTACTGGCAGATATGAATTTTGATAAACAGGATTTCACCGAACCCCTACCAAGCTGAATGCTTCTTGGAAAAAACCGTGACCATTTTCGGGGCTCCGCGCAAAACACGCATCGTCCATAGAGCGGTGCGTATTGCCTATGGGAGCTGTTTTTGGACCAATAAAGCGTGTTCGCGTTCAGTCACCCTACTATAACACTAGTTAGCTGAAAAGCTTGAAATGTCTCCTTTAAAATGATGTATAAAGAAATCATTTTCTAAGTTTATATGGAATTCGAAAACAATATGTTTCAGCTCATTACGTATGCATGGCGTGTTCACGCATGCATATGACTTGCATTAAAAGGAAGGGATTTTGGGAGCGCTGCTGCCCGACTGGTTAGGTGTGGGATCGATCAATATTTTGTACTCACTCAGCCCGCACGCAAACGCAGTTTTATACGTGTGGGACTGGGGTTCACTTTGTAAAGTTCGAAACTGAAGTGAAGTAGTAGATCTAGATCTACTAGTAACTATTTAAATAGGGTCTAACATACTTCGAAATAAAAAACACACAACTTAAGTGAAATAACAACTGTAATGTATTGTTAGTCTGTAAGTTAACTTACACGCATTCGAATCTAACACTTACAAAGGAAATTGAAGTATTGGCCCGAATGAACATCAACTCCGTACATTAACTAGTCTCATAGTCTCTGCGTTGTAAGGTCGATTGCGTTTGCATCAACAGACTAATTGTTGTTAAACTCAACAAAACGTCTATTATAAACCTAAGTAGAAAAAAGGAAAGCGCTTCTTACTTCAAATCAAATATACAACACCCGGGGAACGGGTAATGGTCCGCTAGCTCAGTCGGCAGAGCGTCGTGCTGATAACGCGAAGGTCGTGAGTTCGAGCCTCACGTGGACCACAACCGATAGTTTTTTACACTTTGTTCATAATATTATTGATATGAATATTTACTTGTTATCAATTATTAGCAGTGTTGAGTCCGAGGTCGGCTAGTCCGAGGCCAAGGCCAAGACCAAGGCCGAATCACCGGGGACAAGGACAAGGCCGAGGCCGACCCACCCGAGGTTTAGTCAAGGACAAGGCCAAGGCCGGAAGGGTCGAGGCCAGACCGAGGCCGAATATTCAAATACAACTGAGGCCGGAGTACCAGGAAAAGGCCAGCCATGGCCAAATTATTATGATATTATTTGGTGGCAAAGGCCACAGATTTCAGAGGGACCCTAAATACCTGTCATTTATTTGCCCAGTGATGCTCTTTGCTTTGGTTATGTATTATTTTTCCACACCTCCATAAAAAACATACATGCTCATATACATATACATTGCATATACATGTACACTCATATAGTCCATATACACACACACTCATACATAACCACTTACCCATTAACCATATTATTAACACTTTGAGGACGACTAGATTTTTTTGACTTTGCCTCCGGTTTTCGGATTGTTTTGAAATCAAATTGTCTGGGAGTCTACAGACAATTTGATTTCAAAACAATCCGAAAGTCTGAGTCAAAGTCAGCGTTTACAAGGGCGTAGGCTGGGGGGGGTGCACTGGGTGCACGTGCACCCCCCCGCAGAGCATAGGAGTTCCGCCCCTGCAGGCAAAACGAATTTGTACCACTTTTTCTGCTTCAACGCCTGATTTACACACTTTAGTTCCACCTCCCTAAGATGTGCCACCTCCCCATGTGTAACTTTAGTTCCACGCTCCCCAAGATGTGCACGCTCCCGCACCCAAACCAGCCCTACGCCCTTGGTTTACTTTGATGAAAAGTGAAGGGTTACTCATTGAAACAAGTTGTTACATTAGCTATACAATATGACATTTTCTCTTTGCGATCACTGCAACTTTTGATTTTGGAATATATTATAAAAGCCAGCCAGAGAAATGTTACATTTTAAAATTCATGTTAATACTCACTTGTTCTTAAGCGATGACGAGCAGTTTGACGAGTATATTCGTCCATGGTTTTGAGTCTAGAATCCTGTTGAGTTGACGAGTATATCCGTCCACGGTCCTAAAAGGGTTAATTGCTTCATCCCAAGAAACAGGCGTGGGAACAGTAATGATATAAAGATCAATATGGATAAAATACTTTCACCCGACCACCTGAAAAGTTTTGTAACAATGTTGAAATGCCCTTTTAAGATGCTGTGACAAAGCAAAGACGTGATAATGAGTAAAAACAAAAGAAACTTATCCCTTCACATAAGCTGATTATTTATTTAAACACTAATAAAAACCCTTGCATGGAACATAAATAAATCATCAAGGTAAGATATCGTTTGGCAACTGTTCATTAAAGGAAGCATCCAAGTAAATAATGTTTTTAAACTTTTCAAACAAAAACAGTACTTTTACTTCCAAATGAGAACTTGTAATATTTTATTTTTGAGAAACTGACAACATTCGGCAATTTGCACTTCCTAAAATTCTCCCGGCCTCGACCCGGCCTCGACCGGCCTTGACCCGAGGATTGCGTCCGAGGCCGAGGACGAGGCCGACAGGATTAACCTCCGTCCTCGAGGACGAGGCCGAGGACGATTTTGCGGTCTCGAGGCCACAACACTGATTATTAGGTCCCCAAAGAATAAGTTTTAGAAAATTGGGTATAGGTCGGTCGATTATTATTATTATTTTTATTATTATTATTTTTTTTACCATGCAGCAAACATTGTGTATATACTAGTGTACGGTGCAAAAACAAAATTGTGTGAGAGGTGAGTTTCCCGATGGGTCTCTCCAATGGGCCAAACGCATATAAAAGTTCTGTTTTAAGCCATTAAATATGATTTTCAGTAAATTTTGTGCTCAAATTTGATATTTTCCTCCAATTTGTATACTTTTGGTATATGCTAAAATAGCAGATTTAAAGTAAAGTAAGAAAGTAAGTAAGTAAGTAAGTAAAAAATAAATAAATAAAAAACAAACAATCGCGACCCTGTTTTTTCGCATTTTACGGTCGGTCGCTTGAGGGCAACATTACAGTTTTTCAGGCCTTATTATTACAATCTCATCTCCTCCTCCTCCTCCTCCTCCTCCTCCTCCTCTCCTCCTCTCTTCTTGTCTTCTTCTTCTTCTTCTTCTTCTTCTTCATTCTTTGGACACTACAACATCAAAAGTATGGAATACCACTGCCTCGTTCCCGACTTCACACCCCCCCCCCCCCCCCCGCCAGAGCCTAGCGAGTTCCACCCTAATAGCAAAAGAATTTTTCACCCACCTTTTTTTTTTTGCTTTCAACGCCTGATTTTCACAACATTTAGTTCCACCTCCCTAAAGATGTTCACCTCCTGTTCCACCTCCCCGAGATGTGCACCTTCCATGCCCAAAACAGCTATACGCCCTTGTTTTAAAGTGACATTCTGTTATTTTTTCCCGATTTTGGCGATTTTGATACCCTTTTCAATGTATATACGCGCGTACATCGCCCGACCGTGAAAAACAACCCTTTTTACGAGTTTTTTCACACGCGCATGGTGTAGGCCCACCTTGTAATGACACTCGCCCCCCCCCCCCCCCGGGCATCCGCTGAATGTAATTTGTTAAGAATCTTTTCTCGTATTGTTTGTCGTTGTTTTTGTTTAAGTTAACTATCTTGATTGTCAAAAGTATTTTGTGTAGGCCTATTAAAAATGAATATTCAGTCATGATTTAAGACGATAAGTTTCTTGAAGAATAAGGCCTCAGTACCCAATATTGGCTTTGCTTATTATATTTTTGTGGTATTTGATGTTCCTTTGCAAGGTATTTTTATGTATTACTGCGACACTTCTGTTGTATTTTGTCAATATTGTTGGATTAATTCCTGGGGATTAATTATGCTTTACTGCAAAATGAATTTTAACAAGGTTTTTCTTTGAAAAGTGAAGGGGGGGGGGTCCTCTTAAGATGCTACACAGCATCATTGCCTTGTTGTCGTTCGCATTCTGACTAATTCTTTTTTTTCTTTCCCCCAAAATACCATAGACTTAACACGTGCTTTTATGGCCTCGTTTTAGTCATCTTCCTCATGTCCATTTCGTTTCAAATTTCGACCATGTCAACTTGATCACTGAACCCATCATTTTTTTGTAAAAGCTCATGGCGTGACAATGCCAGGCGCCGTGTGTGGCATTTTGTTCATTTTCAGACCAAATTTTAAATTCTTCAAGCAAACACGAAACGTCCAGAAAACGTTCTTCTCTAGCTAGAAGGTCCGATAGCGTTTTTCGGGTCCGAAGGAAACGTTTTTAAAACGTTTTAAATGTTTCCTTAAGACGAAAAAGTATCGGAACTGTTCTAATACTATATGAAAATAACGTTTTTCTGACGTTTTCAAATTACGTTTTAAAAACGTATTTTCTTTGGACTTTTTGACCTTCTGAGAAGCGTGAAGAAAAACTTTTTTAAAAACGTATTCTTGGGCTCTTTTGGACCTTCTAGAATGTAAAGAAAACTTTTAAAAACGTTAATTTTGTGGACGCCTTTTGGACGTTTTAAAACGTATTTGAAAGCTCCAGAAAACGTCCGTAAAAGACGGATGTAGAACCTTGTGAAATCGTTTGTTTGTTTGTGTGTTGTGTGTGGTTGTTGGTGTGTGTGTGTTGTAATGTGTGTGTGTGTGTGTGTGTGTGTGTGTGGTGTGTGTGTGTGTTGTGTGTGTGTGTGTTGTGTGTGTGTGGTGTGTGTGTGTGTGTGATGTGTGTGTGTGTGTGGTGTTGTGTGTGTGTGTGCGTCAATACGTTTTATATGCGTGACTGAACCGTGTATATAATGTTTCCAACTTGTCTGGAAAAATGCTGTGCGTGTTTGTGTGTATGGATTTGAGTGAAGTGTACGTGTTGTATGGTGCGTGCGTGCGCGTGCGTGCGCGCACGAGTGTGTGTGTGTGTATGTGTATGTGTGTGTGTAGGCGTATGTGTGTGTGTGTGTGTGTGTGTGTGTGTGTGTGTGTGTGTGTGTGTGTGTGTGTGTGTGTGTGTTTATGTGTGTGCGTGACTGGACTGCATTTCATGTATGTTCCGTGTATCTGGATAGCTGTGTGTGTGTGTGTGTTTGTGTTTGTCTGTCTGTGTGTGTATTTATGGTGTGTATATGTGTGTGCGGGCGTGTGCGTGCGTGGATCTGTACACGTGTGCGTTTGTGCCTGTCCGATTGTGTGAGCGTTTGAATGTGTGCATCTCTGTGTGATTAAATGCATTTCTGTGTGTGCATATGTTTGTGTGTAGGCCTATATTGTGTGTGTATGGGGGGGGGGGTCGGGGTGGATGGATGGGTGGAGTGTGTATGCACCTTTGCTATAGCGTGCAGGTGCATGGTGATAGGTAATTTGAATTTTATTTCCACTTAGTTGGAAACACGTATATTTGCAAATACCCTCCCTACTCAAAAGTATTGCAACATACACTATAATGCATGCATTTTGATTTGAATGGGTGTTTCTGTAATGACGTCCTAATGAAGTTTATTATTGGAAAATCACAAATTATTTTAAAAGATATCAATGAATATAAATTAATTTCTCCTTTCTTCCCCAAGGCGGAGAGATTATCAAATGCAGACCCACCCACGACAGAGGGGATGGAATATAAAAATTTAACATTTTTTCGGCTCTCTGTACATAGGGGTGGGGTGTTTATTCACCCTAGCATCGTAATTCGATTTCATATTTCCCTTGAAACGAATGCGATGGTTTGGAAAGACTTCCTACTTACAAAAAAAATGCTAATATGCTCCTTTGATAGGGGATTCCCCCCTCCCACTGTAGGAACTTTTTGAAAATATGTATCAAATAGACGTGTTTCTGGACATGGTAAATACATACTAAAAAAATATATATCTTCTTTCTATCAATACTGTTTTTAAGTGTTTGCTAGATCACTTCAGTTTATTTATTGCTTTACATGTATTCATTGTAAAAATATTTATCCATTTTTTTGTTGGGGGGGGGTAGGGGTGAGCCCTCCCCCGTAGAACCGCGCCTGGGCATATAGCCACTTAACTCTAAACTACGTAGTGTTTAGTGGGCATAACCAAGGACTTCGATATATACATGTATAGGCTTAGAGTGATAGGCTAACATTGTGGAGCTTCAGTTTAAATCTGACTACATAGTATAGTGTTCAAATAATCACCCTAGAATACAAATGTTGGGGAAATTATGTTGCCAATGGCAAGGTATGTATGAATAAACAATTTCTACTCTGATGGATGATAGAATAGCCTAGACCTGCACACAGTAAGTCTATGGGAGGAAATGGGCAGGGGAATCCGGTCAATTTGAATGCTTGTAGATTTTCACTTTATTAAAGCACTAAATTATCATTTTGAAATACAATTTTTTCAGGGCTTCATTCTTAGACCTTATCAAGACACTTGGAGCGTGGAGGATTATGTAGCTCACATTTTTTTAACTGTGTTAAATGTTAGCCAGTGGCTTTAATAATGTTTTATATTAACAATTAATAACAATGTAGTAAAAACAAGAATACTGATTAAAAAATAAACTTCAGTGCCCCACCCCGATACAGTACTTTGTCTGATTGACTTGAGCGGAGGGGGCGGGGTGGGGGCAGCCGACATTATATGGCTGACAGGGTTGTGTAGGCCCGAGCTTGAAAACCCTTTACCCATTTCTAGACAAGGCCGAGCAAGAAACATTTATTGCCTCCCCCACCCCCCCCCCCCCGACGAAAAAAATCTCCTTGCCAAACAGCCCGGCAGGGTCACTGGTCTCCACTCCGTCTGCAACCCACCCGTGTCCAACAACCTCAGAAATGCACTCTAAACGGCGTAAGCAACATGGCCAAATTTGCAACCCTAAATGGCGTATCACCGTGAGAAAAGCTACCCGTGGCGTATACTCCCATCAGGAAATCCCCTAATTCTGATACACTAAATGGCGTGAACATGAATCCACTAATTTGATACCCTAAGTGCAGGCGCAGTTCTAGAGCGAAAAATTTAGGGGGGCTACAGGGGGGCTTGACGGAAACATGCGAGGGAGCAAAGCGACCTATACCCCCCTCACACGGCAGGAACTTTTTGAATATACACATAGAAAAGACGCATTTTCTAGGCATGGTAAATACATATTTTAAAGATATATTTTTTGAAAATTGAGATTGTAGTCAGATTTTCAAAAAGAGGTACAGAAGTATATGTATAGTCATTGCGAGGGAGGGCCATCCCACGGTAGGAACTTTTTGAAAATACGCATAGAAAAGACGTGATTCGGCATGGAAAATGCATATTTCAAAGGTATATTTTTTTGAAAATTATTAGGGATTGTATTCAGATTGTCAAAAAGATGTTTACGGGGGCCTACAAAAAGTATGTAAAAAGACCTGTAGTTGGGTATTCATAATTGCGAGGGAGGGCCCTCCCACGGTAGGAACGTTTTGAAAATACGCATAGAAAAGACGTGATTCTAGGCATGGTAAATACATACTTCAATGGTATATCTTTATCAAGAGCAGGGATTGGGGAGTCATACTTGTGAGGGAACGAAGGTACCGAGCGGGAGAAGTGTGTGGGAGGGGTATACCCCCTCCACCGTAGAAAATTTTTCAAAATACGCATAGAAAAGACGTGTTTTCTAGGCATGGTAAAAATATATTTTAAAGTTATATTTATGAAGATTCCGGATTTCAAAAAGATGTTCAGAACGTATATGTCAAAAACTGTAATTGGGTATTCATATTAACGAGGGGGCGAGGGATGGGTGTGGCAGTGGAACCCACTGCAGGAAATTTCTGAAAGTACGCGTAGCAAAGACGTGTTTCTAAGCATATTAAATTCATATTTTAAAGGTTATATTTTATGAAGATTATAGGTATTGTTTGATTTCATGAAGATGTACAGTAAGTAGGCCTATGTGAAAAAAATTAAATGGGTAGTCGAGGGAGCGAAGCGACCCAGCAATGGGGAAGGTGTGGGAGGGGGACCCCCACACCCTCCCACTGTAGGAAATTTTTGAAAATATGTATTAAAAAGTCGTGTTTCTGGGCATGTTAAATACATATTTAAACATTTTTATATCTTCTTTCTATCAATAATTAAGTGTTTGCTAGATCGCTTCAGTTTATTTATTAATATTTCCATTGTAAAACATTTTTTGTCCGAAAATTTTTGGGGGGCTCAAGCCCCCAAAGCCCCCCCCCCTCCCCCGTAGAACGTAAGTGGCGCAAACAGTGATACTAATTTGATACCCTATCCAAGTGTCCTTCTCATCAAACACATTATTTGCATTGCACAACCCGAAGAAGTATAATTCCTAAATAATTTTCCTAAATATTCACAAACATTCATTTGGAGATGTTATTAGGCTAGATCTACTTAAATTTGCACCCCTAAATGGCGTAGTAACATGTGAGAACGTGAGGCTACCCTAAGTGGCGATTGTCGGCGAATGGTGCTGAAAAAGCCTACCCTTTTTCCAAAAGACATCGAGTTACTCGAGTACGCCAGAGGGCTAGACAAGACAAGAGACCCTTTCCGACGCTTTTTCTGGACGCGGTTGCATAGCAGACAGTGTGGAGAGTGCCCCCCCCCCTCCCCCGGGGGGGCCAAACAGCAAGCCAGACAACGGAAAGGGAACACTGGGCCTTTGTCTCGGTCCCAGACCCTTCGCCTTTTTCTCCCTCCGAGAAGCAGTGCGGATACAAAGCACCCGCACCCGCCTGCGGTTGACTGAGGATAACAGTTTCCTTATCAATATATACGGTGGATTAATCTAAACGTCTGGAAGCCAAACTAACTGGGCGTGTGCCTTATTTTTATCGGAAGACCGACCCATGCCAAAGGATTGTCTCGTCGCTGAATTCACGAAGTGGCACAAACCTCCAAAATTGCGTCCAAAGTCAAATTTGAGTTATTTTCAGTTTTGTCATTCTCTGGCCATGGTCTTTCATTTCACAAAATTTTAGAACCCAATTCTCTCTAATTAAAAAGATAATTTAAGTGCCAAACAGACACGAGCCTGAAAATCTACAGTAAAAAAATCCACGAACCGGCACAAGCGAGCGCGCGCCGTAACGCGCCGTTCATTTCTGTACATAAACTACAACGGCGCGCGCGCCTCGTGCCGGTCGTGATTTTTCTTCTTGTCGCGCGCGACGACCACAGCGCGACACGAGCGCTGTGCCGGTTCGTGCGCGCGAAATCGTACTTGCTTTCTACACGAAGTGCCACTTCGTGGATTCTTCCTTCACTGAAGCAACATTTTCTACAAAACGACACCTGCGTTTGAAGCTTTACTGTGTTAAAATTTGAACTTATTTTAAGGACATTTCGACATGTAAGGCAAGAGTAGAGTCTTGGCTTTCTATCTGTGCTTGAATCATACAGTTTAGCTTCATAACAAATCACAATGAGCAGTTGAAAGACTGATAAAATCTCTATTCGCGTTTTACTCGAAAAGTGAT
The DNA here is from genome assembly GCA_001188425.1 of Eucidaris tribuloides. Taxonomy (NCBI): domain Eukaryota; kingdom Metazoa; phylum Echinodermata; class Echinoidea; order Cidaroida; family Cidaridae; genus Eucidaris; species Eucidaris tribuloides. Next base: position 5,970 of record JZLH01S0236861.1, on the reverse strand, counting down.
TTCGCGCATCTTCGGGCGCGCGTGCCACTTCGTGAATTCCCCGACGGTCTGTGAAAGTTGTCTGTTGTGTGCAGTTATCCTTGATTTTGATTGGCCGAGATTGCCCGAGAAGTACCGCGCACTGACTGCTACTATGGTAACTATCCCAGGGGGGTCAGTGTCATTACTAGGTGTACA
>JZLH01S0236828.1:13457-29359 GCA_001188425.1 Eucidaris tribuloides | reverse complement strand
CGTTTCTGAACCTCTAATTATACATTTAAAAACTTTTCTAACCCGTTTGGTCCCATGTACAACCTTTCTGACCCCCTCAGTACCATTTGAATACCTTTCCAACCCTCTCGGTAGCATTTACAAACCTGTTTAGTCCTAAAATAGATTTTCATCATTATAACTCTGCAGCTGGCTATTACATCTACATCGAAACATCATCTCACGTGAGAGGATCTAATGCTCGCCTGCGTAGTCCTATGGTTACTTCCGATTTCCGCGAATGTTTCGTCCTTCGGTTTTGGCGCCACATGTACGGCGCAGATGTCGGGAGCTTGACCGTCACCTACCATGCTGGTACTTTCTCCACCACCCTGTTGCAAATAAACGGCTCACAGGGTAATGCGTGGGAACAGGCAGAAGTTACTGTTCGTAACTTAACCCGTCCGGGTTATTTTGTCATTGAAGGAATAGATGGTGGAAGCTATCAGGGCAACATCGCTGTTGACGACATATCTACAGCAGAGTGTTCAGGTAAGAATTCATAGCTATCTGCTCTTTGAGATATTTCTGGTTTGGTTAGATATACAATCAGGCAGTTGAACAACAGATTTAGCTTATACTAACCTTTCAGTTGAATACTGACTTGTATCCACTTTCGTGGACTTTCTCAAACCAACTGGATTATTTCCCTGTTGCTTGCTGATGTTAATTGCTAGCTGTCGTTTAGAAATCAGTGGAGCATATGTGGGTGACGACGTGTAACCAAAATTCCAATTCAATGAAGGTTTAGTCTTCCTAATCCAAATGGCCTCTTTGACATTTATAGACCAAGAGATTGTTTCAAAGTCAAATACGTGTGCATCGTCATAATCAATATTTTGTCTAATATCAAAGGTATGTCCAGCAACGTCTGAAAGGCTAGAGTCTAAGGGCTCTTTTATGTTCCTTCAACCTGTCCTTTAACATACAGGCTGGTGAAGGATGAATGTCTTGTTCTACGATCACCCCAACTAACGAAGTATATTGTAGTCAGTAAACCAGTTACTTAGTTCTACACAGTAATCAAGCATTTCTCCCAGTTGTAGGTCTAGCTAGCTCTATACATAATTGTCATATGCTAAAAACTACAGAAGGGATGTTGCCTAAGCTAGATGAGATGGACATGAATTTTACGTTGTAGATGAGCTTATTAATGGGGTCAAATATTAATGTTAAAGTTAAGCGATTGACAGTGAATGCACAGTTATTACAGAAGATGTTGCCATAACGATTTAAAAAGACGTAATCTGTCTGTAAATGCCATCATAAACTATTGGTGATATTGTAAACATGTCAACATTTTCTTTTTTCCTCTGTTTGAGAAAAAATAATTTTAGATCTATGTCAAACACGTCTCCAGATGCTATAATAGAATGTTTCACTGTCGGATAACTCGATGTTGATGTTGCAGATGCACTTGATTGCACGTTTGAGTCTGGATTTTGCGACTGGAGACAGGAGACTAACGATGTTTTCGACTGGACAAGAGGACATTCAGCCACTCCATCGTCCGTCACAGGCCCCTCCTACGACCACACATTGGGAGTCGGTCAATGTATGTCTCTCGATCTTATAAAATATTCAGCTTAAAGGCATTGTTTAACTTTGCGGATACCCAATTTAGAAAATCTAACTTTGAAGTCTACTTCCTATAAAGATTTTCAAATCAATGAATAAACTGTCAAAAATATGAGACTTGTGAAAGTTATGCAATTACTATCAAGATATTCATGAATAAAAAATAACCTGATAAATAACCTAAACTTAATGGTTTATTTTAACACTACAGTTTTTAGGAAAAAAAAGCAACCACTCATAGATTTTCACTAAAAGCATATGTTTTGAGGGCTTAATTGCACACTCCATATTACAAATTGATAACATGCAGGGCTACCCAGCATTTACGTTTTAAATGGAAGGCATGGTTAATACCTTTAACATGTACACAGTAAATCTGACAGGTGTTTATGTGCAGCAGAATAATCACAACTGAAAACCTTTCTTACCACCTGAGTGTCATTTAAATACCTTTCTAACTCCCTCTACAATTTAAAACCTTTCTTTTTACCCTCTCCAAACCATTTAAAATCGTTTAACCGTATCAGTACCATTTAGCATACTGTGCTAAGTATGTTGTGTGATGTTGATGCAAGTCTTACTGATGGTCGTAATATCAATAATATCGAAAATGTTGTCACCGTTATACCTCTACAGCTGGCTACTACATATACATCGAAACATCGTCGCACTCGGGAGGAGATAACGCTCGTCTCCGTAGTCCTATGGTTACTTCCGATCTCCACGAATGTTTCATCCTTCGATTTTGGCGCCACATGTATGGTGCGGATATCGGGAGCTTGACCATCACCTACCATGCCGACGCCTTTTCTGCTACCCTGTTACAAATAAACGGCTCACAGGGCAATGCGTGGGAACAGGCAGAAATCACTGTTCGTACCTTACCCCGCCCGGGATATTTTGTCATTGAAGGTATCGATGGCGGAAGCTATCAGGGGGACATTGCAGTTGATGACATATCTGCAGAAGCGTGTTCAGGTAAGATTCGATAACTATCTGCTCTTTGAAATATTTCTTGTGTAAGTGGCAGATGGTGTGGTAGGATGAGTGTAGATTGTCGGTAATTGTATAAGAAGGAGGCAGGACAGAAACCAAGTGTTGACTCGCTGGAATATTGGTAGAGAGACTGACTTTATGTTTCATACTAGGCTGACTTTTTTTAAAAGCCAGGCAGTATAGCCAGCCAGGTTAAAACCACTTCTGTGGACTTGCTCGAGTAAACTGGATTATTGCTCTGTTGCTGTCTGAAGTAAGTGTCTGCCGTTTAGAAATCAATGGAGCATATGTGGGTGATAACGTGTATCCAGGATCCCTATTCAGTGCAGGCTTGGTCTTCCTAATCCAAATGGCCTCCTTGATCTTTCTAGACCAAAAGCTTATTTCAAAGTCAATTGTGTGCGCATCATTCCAATCAATGTTATGTCCAGTATCAAAGGCATGTTCAGCGATGGCTGAAAGGCTAGGATTTTTGAGTATAAAGTTTTTTTTTCATGTACCTTCAATCTGTCCTTTAACATACAGTTGCGACCGACAGTATCGTCATGTTCCAAGCGCGTTCACAGAAACGCGTTCCTTAAAAAGATTATTATTGCTTCGTCATCATTTCGGATGACAGGGACTAGAAAAGCGAACTCAATCACTGTTACCCTCAGGCATCCAGTCCCGGGTAGTTTTGCGTATGGATATGTGACCACAACACCGGGTTTTCACCCTTCTCTTTTCGATGAAGTGCCGTCTTACTGCTGAAGTATTTTTTCAACACGGGACCTCCGGCTTTACGTCCTATCCGAGGGACAAGGTAATGGGGATAAAGTGCCTTACCCAAGGACACAACCGCCATGGCCCGGCGTGGATTCGAACCTCGGACCTCTAGGTCGAGAAACAGAGTCTTACCCACTGAGCCATGTTCAAACGTGACGAAACGCAAATCCGACGTAGCAAATACGTGCCTTGCGTTTATTGAAACGAAATTCGTAGCTGGAATCGCGTTTGCACGCGTTCGGAACGTGACGATACTTTCGGTCGCCACTGTAAAGGTTGGTAAAAGCTTAATTTCACCCCCCACTGATGAGTGTATTTTGTAGTCAGTTCCTATCGCTCCTAGTTACAGGTCTGGAACTCTATACGTAATCAGCATATCTTAAAAATTGCTGAAGGAATGTTACTCAAACTAAATGAGACGGACCGACATGAAATTTACATGAAAGACGAGCTTATTAATGTGAGGTCAAAGTTTAAATTTCAAGTGAATGACACTGAATGCAGTTTTACCTACATTAGGCGTTGCAATATTATACACGCTGAGAAAGACAGGTGGGTGAGGGCCCCTTGAGTTGCCACTGGTCAAATTTCGAAACCTTAAATGTGAATAAATACATGCGATATTTTTTAAACTTGTAAAGTTCACCGTAGGGTACAAAATATTTTCATTGTGCCCAAATCAAAACAAAACTGCAAGTATTTGTATCAAGAGGCAATTCTGAGTTTCCATCTTAAATGTGCCGCATTGCTAGGGTGCTATTTAGGGTGCAAGACTGCAGTACAATTTTGTAGAAATGGTTGTTCTTTAAATTGGTGGCGGTTTAACGTTATGGTAAGGTGACCTCTTTTGACTAAAATCATGTAAAGAGTGCACTAATGGCACCCGTCCATAATGCAACGAAAACATCATGGCAGTGTGGGAAAATACAACATTGGTTTTCCTCCCACAATCTGTACACTACGGCACTGCAACAGTCCATGTTCGTGAATACGTGCATGTATTCCAAGACTAGTTGTCGTCCTCTCCGTGGTTGAATTGACCCTTGACAGTGGGCCTTTAATTCGAGGTGGAGTCAAATGGCGAGAAACCACATTGTGCTAGATTGCTCTCCCTATCTTATATTATGGGGATGGGGAATAGGGAACCTGACGAAACGATATAATTATGCTCACAAAAATAAAATCCTATTTGTTTACTTACACAACTACAACCCTGTTGCCAACCTTAGAAATTATCATCATAAACATACACTTTACGGTAGAGTGAAACTATGAAATCATTTCATGACGTACGATGGCGCTATGATATAATAAAAATCGTTCCTTTATAGACACGGGGAACTCTTTATGTTCATTGCAGTACAGCTAAGTTCTTCACTCTAGGTGTTTAAAAATGTTGCCCAAAATTTAATTCAACGCTGTAACTCAGTATTTCAAAATTCGTTACTTGTACAATATCCGATTTATACTTGTAGCGTGAAATGATATTTTGATGAAACCATTTCAATTCTGTTTGAAATTAGTGCGAAATTTGTTAGAATTTCACACTAATTTTAAACAGAATTGAAATGATATTTTGATAAAATATCATGAGACGCTACATACTCATTTAAATAGATCACAAGTCCCTCTCCACACCTTTTTTTCCTCGATATTTTCGTCAACAGACCAGTCCCCTTGGTTGATTAATTTGTATATTTTTGTTCTATTTATTGATAACTTGTACAATTATGTTGCATTGATTTTTTTTCTAGTAACAATATTAGATGCTGTTTTGATTGTATTATACATATACAGGACTCCATTGGAAATCAGTTGTCAAATTGAATGTGCCTATCCTGTAAAAGAAGACTTACGAATAGATAGAAAAATAAATAAATAAATAAATAAATAAATAAATAAATAAATAAATAAATAAATAAATAAATAAATAAATAAATAAATAAATAACTAAATAAATAACTAAATAAATAACTAAATAAATATCATCCAAACAGGAATTGACTGCGACTTCGAGATAGATTTCTGTAACTGGACCCAGGATGCAAGCGACGAGTTTGATTGGACGAGACACGATACCTCAACGCCATCTTACAATACGGGACCTTCCTTTGACCACACATTCGGAAATGGCAGCAGTAAGTTTGAATAGGGGAAGTCCACCCTGACATCATTTTGATTTTAATAGAAACAGAAAAGTGAGAAAAACCTATTAATGAAGATTTGGAGAAAATCCATATAAGAATAACAGAGTTATGAATGTTAAAGTTTTAAATTTGTGACGTCACATGCGTGCAGTTTCCCTTATGTCATGGAATATAAACTCTTTATATTACCATTTTTGTCAATAAAAGATTTTTTGTCGTAGAAGCATGCATGAATTAATGTTTTTGAGAATATATTTAATGCACAGGTAAAATCATTCTTAATTTTCTGACAAAATGGCACGTTATGGAATTCATATTACATGACAAATATGGGAGCTTCTCGCATGTGACGTCACAAATTTAAAACTAAAAAAATCATAACTCTGTTATTCTTTGATGGATTTTCACCAAACCTTTATTAATAGGTTTCTATCAGTTTTCTGTTTCTATTAAAATCAGCTTGGTGTAAGGGTGGGCTTCCCCTTTATTTGCAAGTCTTAAAGCCATGATTTCATTTGTGAGCTACAAGATCCTCCACAAGTTCTGGTGTCAGTTCAATACGATCATTAAATAAAATGACTATCGGTTTTCCCCATAGACTGCCATATTATAGAATTTTTAGCTCTTGGACATTAAATCATGGGCCGATATTACCCTGTACATATGTTGCTAATAACAACATAACTGTCTAAAGCCTAAATTGTGTTCGATGTTCAGCCCATACGACAAATTTAAAAAACGATAATAAAATACGACGCTTACAAGACATCTTTGCTACAGTTCACGACCCATGTTAACGATTGTATGCATCATTATGATTATAATATCAAATAATACTAATAAAAAATGTTTGCAATAGCCTAATGCTCAATTCTGTTCCATTTAACAAGAGAGCGACCAAAATTGTTGCTCCTTAACATGGTTTATGAACTGAACAAATTAAGAATTTGGAAAAAGTTGAATAACTTACAACCTGAGCAAGTCCTAAATGCCGTTATGTTTGTCGATTCGTAATCTAATTATAGATGGATATTACATCTACATCGAAACATCTTCACACGGTTTCGGTGATACCGCGCGTCTACGGAGCAGCCAAATTACGTCCAGATTCCAAAACTGTTTCGTTTTACGTTACTGGTACCATATGAACGGTCGTCATATAGGAACCCTCAAAGCAACGTATAACTCGACGTCCTACTCCACTGTGTTATCCAATATCGGAGGTTCGCAGGGGGACACTTGGCGAGAGGTTCAGGTCAGTCGCAGCGGGCTGCCCGGGCCGGGTTTCTTCGTGCTGGAGGCTGTCCATGGTGGCAGCTATGAAGGAGACATCGCGGTCGATGACATTTCCCTGGAAATGTGCTAATAGACTCTAAAAACAATCTGGTCATATATGATTAGATTACCGGATCAAACGGACACTTGCACTATTCTAGTCATAATTGACACAATTCTAGTCAAAATCACCAGAATTATAGTCAATTTATCATGGACCTTTAAAAATCAACACAATTTTAGGTAAAATTGACACGATTCTACTGAAAATGACCTGAATTCTAATCAATTTATCGAGACCCTTAAAAAAAACTAGACACTATTATCAAAATTGACACGATTATAGTGAAAACGAAATCTAATACATTTTTGACTTGATTATCGGATCACACGGGCACTTACACTTTTCTAGTCAAAATTGACAAAATGTCAAGATTTCTAATCGAAATGACCGATTTTTGTTTTCTAGAATTCTTTGTCATTTTTGACTAGAATCATGTCAATTTAGTGTTGGTGTCTGTGTGATCACATCCTCTATAGTCGCATATTATACTAGATTCTGGTCATTTTTACTAGAATCGCGTGCATTTTGACTTGAACAGAACTAGTCAGTCAAATATAACTAGATTTGTTTTGTGTGATATCAGCAACATGACTTTTGTGTGCTTCATTTTAGTCCCGGAAATTGTCGTTTATCCAGAAAACACAATAAGCACTGTGATTAAGTAAATCCAACGGCATATTTAAAACATAGCTCATGTGCGTGTTCGACAGAGTGTTATAAACAATATATATAGCGCAAATTTACGAAAATCATTCAACTTCACAGCATTGGTTTTGATCGGTAGAATCGGAAAGCATAATTGATGAGCGGGTAGAATGCCCACTAAGACTAATTACGTCATACATGACAACTTACAGGTGATTTAAAGAAAATATTGAAAAGAAAACATTATTTCTTTTCAATAAGATCATTTGATAAAAGTAGATCATGATCACCAAGTGCTCTGTGAAATAAAAAAAAAATGAAATCAGATAGAGCAGCTCTGAACAAACCCGATCTCGAGTAATTACATTTCTAAATTTAATGTAAATAATGTGATTGAATCCACGCCATATGAGTGCAATTATCTGATTTATATGCCGAACAGTAACGTGCTTTATTGCAGTCATGGTGTTATCGTTATGTCATATCTGAACCACAATTGTAAGATTGATTTATGACTCGAGACAAATATTAAGACAGGAGCGTGCGATGAGGTGGCGGAAAAACAAAACCGTGAAAAGGCGCATTTAATTATCACAGGCCCAATGCAGTTAGAAATAAAGATGATGTAAAGTTGATAACATCGATTTATTGTAATGGATATTTTAATGGAAAAAAAGATACTAATACTCTTTCCTACAAAATATGTATTCCATCCTTGTTTGGTGTCTTTCCCCAAAACAAGTTTGTACTTTGTAGTAAAAAAAAACAACAACAACTGAATTTACTGTTCTCGTTTACCGCATGAAAATAAGGTGTCGCAAAGTGGATGAAGCTATGTATTTTAAAACTGCATGAAAATAAGGTGTCGCAAAGTGGATGAAGCTATGTATTTTAAAACTAGAAAAGAAAATAGTGGTCACGTAGATACTATATGAAGTTATGCATTTTAAAAAACAGGAAAGAAAATAGTGGTCACGTAGATACTATATATAGGGATTATATAGGATGGGTTGTATATTACGCAGGTAAATCTGTTGAAATGAAATCATATATTTTATGATGTATGTAAACATTGATATGGAAATCAATTTATATTTATACCACTCAATGTGTTTGTGTGTAGATAACTAATAGATGAAAAAACGCAAGCAATACAAGCGTCTTTCTCCTTATATGCACACTATGGAAAGTGTGATAATTGCACTAGATATCGAAGGAATAATGAAAAAAAAATAAAAAATATATATGCAGAATAAAAATTTTGTGTGGCATCTAAACATTACCGATGTCATGGTATTTCAAAGCTATATTAGCCGAAGAAGGTGTGGCTGTAGTGTCAGTGCTAGACAAAATGTAGTAAATATTCAATCGCTTACTGAAATATCAAATTGATTAAAATTAATGAATTGTGTACATGAGTTAAACCACCGTTGATTAAGGCTGATGGATGAGTGCAAATTGTAGCATGTTCTTTTTAATTTGAAAGTTGAAATTATGTTGATCTGGTAATTATGTAGACTGAACTAGTCACTACATTAATGAGATACAAAGTGCTTGTGTATTTATGTAGGTATGTATGTATGTGTGTGATTATCCGTATATTTTAAATTTCATTGGATTTAATCGTACGAAAATTCACGTTATAATTTTCATTTTTTGCTACCTCCTTTTCTTATAATAAGCATTCTGCTTTTTTGAGGAGCTTAGGTCCTTGAAAAATTGATGTTGTTGAAATTGTCACCACGATAGATTTCCATACCACTGCTTCTTTATAGTCTAGAGAAATTTAAGGACATGTATTCAATGAAAGTTAACTTAGTATAACTTCCAGTTTTGTTTGTCGTTTCTTTACATTTCATATGACTTTTTTGCGGTTTTTAGAAACCGCACAATAGTAGTTTTAGTTTATTGGAGTCATTGTACGCAAAAAAAATCAATCATTTGAAAGGAAAAATCACCCGCGACGAGTTATGCAATACAACAGCTGTCAATTAATAAGAGTCTTTTCAATCAATAATGCAGCTTGATAATTTGTCTTTCGTTATAACTCATATTTTCATGCATAATCGTAACCACCAGTGATGATTAATAAAACCTTGTTAAAATCCAAGCTATATAGCGCACAGTTTTATTTGTTGCATTTTTCTTGTTTCATCTAAAGGTCCATATTTTTAAGTGAGTGTGCAGTGATAAGATAAGCGTGGAATTTTAGTTAATGAATGTATGTTTTCTATGCAAATTTGAATGGTCAATGTTATCTGGTTATAGATCATTCGTTATTCCCGTTTTCCCTTTTTGTTGCTTATAATAATTATAGATCAGATATGTATAAAACACTCGCACGCACACGAATCTTAAAAGTTTGTTCCGAAGTTCAGATAGAAACCAAAATTTTGTTTATCTCCTACACAATAATCATTTTATTAGAAAATTCACCAACATATATTATAACCAACCACAGTTCTCTAATCGCAGCGCAGAGGTATGTAGTAGTTCATCAGACCAGTACATTGAAAAAAAAACCCCAGAAGAATTTGATATATTAATCTAAACTCCTCAAAAAAAGTTTGGAAATCTGAGTTTGATCGGTAATATCTCCCGTTCCGTAGTAATAATCAATGCAAGCTTGGTATCATCGGAAAGATTATTTAATTTTCTTTTAAATGATACCCTAGTTGTTATGATAATGTCATCAGGGAAAGGGCAGTATCTTAAAATGTGGTGTAAAGTGTAAATTGAAAAGCTGCAAAATGACCAAGTTCAGTAAGTCACCAATTCTTTGTTGTTGTTGATGAGTGAGTTTCCCAATGTCTCTTTGGTTGTCATGCACTCTAACATGAACACTGGCATGGATTGAAACAAACACCTGCACAAGTAAGCAAACAACAACAACAACACGTGAAAAAACAAAGTGAAAAAACAGACAAACATGTATGGGCATTTAAAAACTGGACACAAGGCATTTAATCTCGCAGAACTTTCACCACATTAACACAACAAAGTAACAAAACAGTTACAAGGGCTTGATTTGCATGGATTTTCATGTTTTTCTTCACGTGAATCTTTGATTTCATCAATGTTCATTGATTTTAATGACATAAAGAGAGTTTAGTAAGGGGTGGACAACCCACGTGCATGCCTACACCACCGCCTGGCACCGCTTCCACATGCTGTTGATGAGCGTTGCGATTCGTTGCTGTGGAATGGCATTCTACTCGTCAATCAGTAATTGACGCAGACCTGCCAATGTCGTTGCATTTGTGACTCTCTTTCGTGCATCCCGCCCGAGCTGTTCAATGTGGTTGAGGTCTGGGCTGCATGCAGGCCAGTCCATTCTCGTGATACCTTCTCTCTGAGAAAATCCATGCAAATCAAGCCCTTGTAACTGTTTTGTTAATTTGTTGTGTTAATGTGATGAAAGTTCTGTGAGATTAAATGGCCTTATGTTAAGTTTTTAAACGCCCATACATGTTTGTTTGTTTATTTTTTCACTTTTGTTGTTGTTGTTGTTGGCTTACTTGTGCAGGTGTTTGTTTCAATCCATGTCAGTGTTCACATTAGAATGCATAACAACCAAAGAGACATTGGGAAACTCACTCAACAACTACAACAAAAATTGGGTGACTTACCGAACTTGGGTCCATTTGCAGCTTTTCAATTTACACTTTACACGCACATTTTAAGATACTGCCTTTTTCCTGATGGCATTATCATAATAAGTAGGGTATCATTTTAAAGAAAATTAAATAATCTTTCCGATGATACCAAACTGGCATTGATTATTACTACGAAACGGGAGATATATTCGATCAAACTCAGATTTCCAAACTTTTTTTGAGGAGTTTATTAACAAGAACCCAAAATTAAAGAAAAAGTGTTGATATCTCCACGCCAAAGAATAAAATGTTAAACAATGAAAACATGCGAAAGACAATACAACATGATAAAAACAAACATTTGAATATAATCGAAAATTAATACATGAATGAATAAAAAAATAAACTTGTCATGTTAGGTGATACACTGATATACAATCAAGATGCTCTACATACTTAGTCGTTATGTTGGATTGTAAAACATGATTAGGGCTTATGACAATCTCTGAACCGAACGCCAATTTAAATTTACACTCTCATGCCTCCTCGTATGGTGTTTATAATAGCATCAATATCAAGCTATATCAGGTACATGTAATATGTAGTCAGTGGGACATATATATCAATATGCATAGATCAATATGCACTTTGTTCCTTTCGTTTGTCTGTTTTTGTTTCTTTTTGAGATATGCTCAGCCGTTTGCCAATGAATAATAATCTAATCATTCCAGTATCTGACTGTTTGAATTTCTAAGGCAACAATTTAAAAAATGGGGAGAAACAATGAGACAAAATAGAATGAGACAAAGGCCAACAGACAGACAAAAGAAATAACAAATTTAAGACGATTGCGCATATGGTTGTGAAACAACTACAATCGAGAGATAAATATCAAAATGTATTGTGACTTGCTCAATTTAAGTGGTACATTGAATTGCAAGCAGTATGCTATAAGTGGTTAAGCTCAGCGACAAATGACTAATCTCTGTCCCAATCCCAGAAACCAATATAGATTTCAATTTACCCCACCGGTAGGTGGCAACCAAAGAAATACGTGGCAATTGGGCTGTCTATAATCTTTTTAATCTAGAACAACAGTACATCAGGTAATATACCTACAATGAGTCGTGCACTCATGTATAAAGTGAATAATATATTATTTTTGTTTTTATTTGTCTGTTTTCTCTCTTCTGATATGTGGATATCTTCCCAATATCAATTAAATGATAACCAAATATGAAACTCATTAAAATCCTATTCAAGGTTTTAAATGGAAAATGACAGAAATACACAATCAAGAAACTAACAAAAGAAAACAAACAAAATATTAATTGTGTAATACGAGGGCTGTTGGCTGCGTAGGGCGGTAGGGGTGACACAAGTATGTGTACAGCCAAGATTTTGTTTGAAGAACAAAAAAAAAGAATTAAGAATAGCAGGTTCAACAATTATATCAACGTGCCCCCGCACCCTATTAGACAGATCGACACATGCACACACACACACACACACACACACACACACACACACACACACACACACACACACACACACACACACACACACACACACACACACACACACACACACACACACACACACACACCACACAACACACACCACACCACACCCACACCACACACACACACACCACACACACACACACACACACACACACACACACACACACACACACACACACACCTACACACCTACACACACACACACACACAGACACACACATACACACACACACACACACGACACACACACTACTACACACACACACACACACACACACACACACACACACAAACACACACACACACTCACACCTACAAACACGCAAACATACATACTGACACCAGCTACAGAGTAGGATTTTAAGGGTGATGCGTGTTGGTAGAATATTACATTATGGGATGATTTTTTTTTAAGTTTGTTTGCATGACTAGTTGTGTGTGTTTTGTGTGTGATGCGTAATATGCTACACTGAGGGCTGAATCAGTGTAGAACACGACATTGTGGAGTTAACCCCACAATGTTTCACTCCTTATACAAGTGGGATCGACGTACAAAACACATAAAATCACTGTGTGGTGATTTTACTTATCCGTTGCTTTTAATACATTCCATTGTGGGGGTTTTCTTTTGTTTTTGTTTTGTATTTGGTGTTTTCCGTAAATAATTTTGTTAACGTTTTATTGTGTTTTATGTAAATATGTGTATATGTCTCCAATTATTGGTTTTAATTAACGGTTTGTTACATATCCTTAATTTTAATTAATCCTTAATTTTACGGCCTTGCTGATAAACAGCTTTCCAGGCTGATAGCATTCAAAAAAAAAAACCCGTGATTATATAAATAAACAAACAAACCCCACAATGCCATGTTCTACCTGTACTTCACCCCGCATTGTAACTCTGGTAAATGCACACTATATACAGCCAAGATTTTTTTCTTTTAGAGAGTAAAAAAATAGGAATAGGGAAAGCATGTTGAACAGTTGTATCATGTCCGTGCACCCTAAAAAAAACACACACACACACACACACACACACACACACACACACACACACACACACACACACACACACACACACACACACACACACACACACACACACACACACACACACACACACACACACACCCATCACCCCACACACAACACACACACACACGCGCGCGCGCACACACACAGACACACACACGCACAAGCTCATCCGCGACCAAACCATATCCGTTCCGTGCGAAAAAGTATTGGGTGTCCGAGGCAACAACTTTTTTTCTCGACCCCCCCCCCCTAAAAAAAATAGAAATGACCCGGCCAAATCCTGGCCAGATAGCGAGCGAAATGCTACATGTACAAAGTGGGCATTTTGACAGCCGTTAAAGCGAGTTCTGTTCATTTAAGCTGGTCAAATTCAAAACAATTCCAGCCAGGACATACAGTATATGCAGAGTAAATGCAATGGCTTAGGCTGTGGTGCACTGCATGGGTGCATGTCCAAAAAAAGTTCCACTCTTGGCAAGAAAAATTATATCTTCACCCTTTTTTTCGGCTTTTAACAGCTGCTTGTTTAATTCTAAACTTTAGTTCCACCTCACCAAGATGTGTACCTCCCCATGCCCCAACCAGTCTACGCCCCTGTAAATGTTCACATCTGTTCTTGAGGCAGTTTATACTTTTCACATCCTTCCTGTTTCCCTGTTAACTTCACAAGTTAGCCAGTTTTATAATTAACTTTCAATGCAACATGTAGACCTGTACTTTGCATGCCCACGCAATAAACAAAAAATGGATAGTTACATTTACTATTTTACACAACGTTAATTTGGACAAGTTTGACTTACAAAACAAACCAATAGTCTGGTTTATGATTGTGATATCAGCCAATTTATTTCACACCAATATTTCAGGTAATAGTTGACAGGAATATTTTATTTTACGTGTACTGGTTTTCTTTCGATGAAAAACAACAAAGTAATGACATAATTGCACATGGAAAACACAGTGAAACATGTCCACGTAAAGCGAAAAAAATGAGGTATTTTTAGTTTGTAGGATAGTTTGCTGCTTCAGATTTAAAACATATAATTTGTCTCCTTGGAAATCAGTTTAGTAACCACTATAAGCACGATGACTACCAAGGTAGGTCTGACTGTGAAGTAACAAGAAAAACACATGAAGAGATGGATAGCCCTGCTCAGGTGAGGCACACTTTTGTTCTTCCGAGGGGTCCATGACGAAAACGTACATGTACATTGTATTAATTTTATTCAAACATGTTAGTCAAAGATTCCCTTATTCTTATTTCAGTATTGTTTATTAATCTATTTACATGTATTTGAACATAATTATTTACACCGGTTTTATATAGCTGACTATTTAATCTAGGCAAAATTCTAACCCATGGGATTCTTGCCATTGTTGAAGTAATACCAGGTGTTAAAAATAATATTTGTTAATTTTGAAAATTAATAACACAAAAACTGCACAACAGGTTATACTGGCATAGTTACAGCATAATACAGCATAATAGTGAACATTTTTGTTTTAGGTGGTTTGAAGACGATATCAATAATCAGTTTTATGTAATTCATGCTTTTTTTTTATAAAGTTAAGGTTCAGATTTTGCTCAATATCCAATCCCCTGTACAAAATTGAAACTGTACAGAAATCGAATGGTGTGTGTGAGGGTATGTGTCTAGTCCCCACACAATAGCATTAGACAATGGCTATGGATAGTGAATAAAGTCTAGCAGGCTACTTACTTACTAATGAATATTAATAAAAGCATTTATCTAGCCCGGCTGTAGTGAGAGATTTGCATACCAATCGTTCTTTACCGTGCGCTGTTCAACCGCCATTGTGCTATTGTTGGGACTAAACACAACTCCCCACACACACCATTTGATTTCTTGTACAGTTATTGTTACAGTGGGTTTGGATATTGAGCAAAAATCTTGAACCTCTGAATTTTTAAACAAGCTATTGAATTTACATTAACTAATGATTGAGTATTATATTTCAAACCACTCAAACAAAAATGTTACTTTCTGCTGTAATATTACTCATATGCCAGTAATAATCTGTGTGTAGCAGTTTTTGTGTTAATTAATTTTGCAAAATTTAACAAAATATTATTTTTAACACCTAGTACTAAATCAAAAATTACGTGAATAAGAAGAAGAGACAAAAATAAGTGATGCCAATGCAGTATCAAAAACAATAAATGGAAAATCACAATCAGTGTTATATAGGAAACGAGCAAAATATTTTGGCAAAAACAATGGCTGAAAAAGCTGCACAA